>QNGE01003108.1:11519-23356 GCA_008508345.1 Paragonimus westermani
AGACTTCATCATTCGTCATACTTTATACGACAATTTTACGTTCTTCTGCTTATCACGTAATTTTGCCTTCCATTCTTGATTCTACGATAAATTCTAACACGAGACAACATTCCACAAAGTCCGGAAAATCAAAATCATGTACTGGTGAGGCAATTCGTGACATTCCGTCGATTTGAGGAAATAATGGCGTGCAGTCCAGAAGATCGTCCATTTCTCCGGAAAAATTGGCACCCGCCTATCTTCCCTCATCTTCCCAAGAGTTTCTACATATTTTTCCGAGGCCATCCATATCAACTGATGGCGAAATTCTTCGACTGTTCATTTTCTCCATCCTGGAAAATCCCTTTTCTGGCATGACCTGGAACATGAGGCCTTGTGAAGCAACAATTGATGTAACAACTTAACATTTTTTTATCGAATATTGAAAATCTTGAGAACTATTGTTTCGGAAGCGGGTGAGCCATCTGCCTCTTCATATACTAGTTTTGCTTTATTATTTTGTCCGTTTTATTACTCTATTTCCATAATTGGTGTCTTGTACAATTAACACTTACGTGTACGTTGTGTATTTAACGTTGAAATGTGTGTACTGGTCACGTTTATCTGAGCGTTTTTCTCACGAAAGGGTTGAGAAATTTACCATTATTATTATTAACAATTGTGAGGTTTTCAGCAGCATGCCCCGTGACATTTGGGAATGGTCGCTGGCAGCGCTGAAACAAGTTCCGAAGATAGCTACATAAAGATTTGATTCCGCGGTTCCTGCACATATATTGGCGCCATCCCAGGTATGTCAGTCATCGACGTACCGTGCACCAACGCGTAGAATACGATGTACCCAGGAGATGTCTCCGCCGGTGGGCCTTGAAAAGTAGGCAGCAATGATGGACAATACCTAGTCGGAATACGGTGTCAGAATACGCCATTTTCTCAACAATTCATCGCCCAAGTGTATAGCAAAAGGAGGGAGCGTGCTGTTAACCGGACACAGTTCCCTCCAGCGGACGGTCAACACCGTTCGGCATGTGGCCACGAGGAATTGCAAGACCAAGACGTAACCAGATGGATCTGGTGTGATACATGTTGCAACTGGTAGCATCTGCAATATGTGGGACACCCGAATGTCCTTGGCACTTTTAAATATTAGTTTCGTCAGTGAGTTTGATTTCTTTGGCTTAACCGATCGCATTGCCTGTTTTTATATGAGCTTTCATCATGTTTTTCATGCCACTGTCATTTTCTTGTATTACTCCGGTCAGTCCGTGCTCCTCAAACCAACTTATGCATTGATTCCGCTTCTCCCCGCCTATCTTTTCCAGCCGCATTCAACAGCGACACACGTTACTCCGCAGGGTTGACAGAGCTGCCGCAGAATCCAACCCCTTATTAAAGCAGTGCAGCGGTAATAACCATCTCATGGATGGGATAACTGAGGTCTGATGTATAACTGAGAGACTTCACATATCCAAAATTTATTAAGCACACGTTTGTCACCATTGTGTATCTCCGCATTTTACAATGAAATAGACTGAAGTGTGTCGAATGGAACACAATAGACGGAGCAACCGTGACGCGCACAATCACGTGACGATGATACTTTGGTGGTAGCCGCAGACTAACGTCAAATTTAGACAGGTATGAGCGGGTACAGCTCCCAGTCCACGTATCAAAATCATCAATGACATGTAGGCCGGCAAGTAATTTAAGCAGCCGCAGACGAATGGTACAACAGCAATACTGTAACCTAGAGAACGACGGATAGAAAACTAAGTTGGCCTCCAGAGGTCCACAGTGTAGCGCAGGACGGAATGTCCATGTGCCACCAATTTTCGCTCTGTCACTCTAAGCCAGCGTAAACAACGCCTCCCCACTTTACCTACTGAACATCGACAATTAGGGACGCCGGATAAACTTCCACGTAGACCGTCATTTTGGGTAGCAGATGGCTCATAGCCAGGCAGGGGAATTCAAGCTCTTACCGAATGTAAGGCAGGAAAACACTTACGCATCATACATGGGTACTTTCGTTATGTGCCAGTGCATGCAGCGCTGCAGACAAAACAATAGTACTGGCGATCTTGAAAATATTGTCTGACCGTACATCTCCGACTCGAACGACGTTCTCACCAACCTCCTAACGTGAGGCTGTTGCACTCAGAAATTGGCCGTCAGGTGGTTAACCCGAAGACGGAAAGCAACTCTGAACTAGCAGCCCTTCAGTTTGAAAACAAGTATTGTGACGATTACAATGATGCACGTTGATTTGAACAACGTACACGCTCTCGGTAACATCCATGCTCGCCGAAGTTCTTTCCGAGAACATCTCAGCATTTATTGCCGTCCATGGAACTTAGGTATAAATGTTGCAGCTGTAGACTGCGTCATCACAAGCTGAAGTAAACACTTTGACAAAGATTACAGGTTACTCATACCAGTGTGATTTAGCACAAAGGGGCGAATCCACCGGACTACTGTCGCAGGTACAAGAGTGCAATACGTTTCAGTAGTTTTCTTTCGGTCTACTGCCACCTAGTAGTCATCCTCTACATCGCCGGGTCGCCATTACAACGGATCGTCATCAACATTCACATAACCTGCGAGGTCCGTATATTCAACGACAAGCGTCGATGGTGCAAATGCACTCGTGACAAGTTATAGCCACTGCTGGCGTTTGGAAGTGTCTTACAAAGGCAGGTTAGGCAGGTGAACCGTGCTGTTGAAATAGGGTGGATCACTAAAATGGTACAAATGCTCTCCATCCATGGCAATCGGGGCGTAAACTCTTCAGGCCCAACTGGCAACAGCTGCTTCGTCCTATAAAACTTAAACATAAACTTTAAAGTACTACGGGTGGGAAGCCACAAGTTGCCACAGAAGAGGAAGACAGAAAGAATTTCAAGTTGCAACGACTGGATTACTACAAGTTGAGGGAAAAAAGGTACAGGAAGCCCCAATCTGCGCCCTGCAATCTTCTCTCGCCTAAACAAATGGCATTCATGCAGTTTATTCTTTCTTCCGAGTATGCGACAGTAACTTGATGATGGGCGCCGTTATGTTTTTTGGCCAATGCATGAAGCATCAGTTACCAGCGTATCTAGGTGCCACTCACAAACAGTTTTACATAATGCAATCAAAAAGGCTAGAATCACTTGGGCAGTACCTCTTATACAAGCGCACAACTATCCAGTATTTTCTGCCGAGAGAAACCAACCGTTTGTCAGCTAATAGGTCGCGTCACGTATCTATCCCCACAGCACGAATCAACAGCAGATCACATTTTGCAACTGTAACGTATATTTGCACAGTCCGCAAACGCGTCCTTTTTTGCACCCGACGAGGCTGCTGACTTACAACAAATAACATTCAAACCACTGAACAAGCCTTCACTTAAAAAGCCAATATTAAACAAATTTTAATCGTGCCAACAAAATTTGTGACCCTTCATGTTCTAGTCAGCTGTCGCTGACAGTCTATTCACACAGTTGGCATAATTGGCACTTGTAGTATGCCAGAACTTCAATCACAGAAACGATACACACTATGTCCAACGCGTGCAGATCGAATCACACAAGGTCCGTCTCGCAAAAGAAGGAAAAGCGTATTGACAAAACATAGATACCGAGAAGGGGTGTTCTACAACGTGTACATACGGGGTCTCACGGTTCCGGACTTCCCACCGATCAGACGTGGCCTCACGCTCACTGCCCGCCGAACTCGGGTGCCGGTTGGTCACCCTCCTCAGCCCGTTGCACGGACGCGGCCAACCCACGCGTTCGAGGCCTCGGAAGGAAACGGAAGGGAGTATGTGTGGCAAAACAAAATGGCGGCGCACTGCGTGCTACTATTTTACTCTTTCCCGTCGAGAGCACTGGTCACAGTAGTCCGGATTTCCCCCATCTTGTGGTACAATGCATTTCGCAGCTACTTTAGACTCATCGGAATTAATCAACCGATCTTGTTTTGTCGTATCCGGCTTTAAACGATTGAAATGTTCCACTCTGAGTCCGGACCGATTGTTGTTGACGTCCCGTATATCGCAAGTGGATGCGAAAATGATGTCGTTCACAGTGTGTGGCCCCTCCCACCCATGGGGAAATTTTTTGGAATTCCGGTTTCTGAGACTTCTGCACGCAACCTGTCTTTATCGTTGGGCTTCAAGGGGCCTCCATATGCCTTTCTACCATAGTAATCATTCTGTCTCCGCTGGGCCGTCCGCAAGAGTTCCACTGCTAACGCATGTGCTTTTGACAGTTTTTCACGTAGCTGAACACGGTAGTCTGAGGTTAAAAGGTTATCTGGCAGCAGTCTAGGTACAAGCAAGTCGGATGGCAGCCGCATCTCTCTTCCCGTTAGCAGGTAGTGCGATGATTGTGCGGTAGAAAAGTGGACTCTAGCACGTTATGCAAGCATGCACTGAGATATGGCTTCGTCCCATGATCGGGTGCTTTCTTAGCTCACGAATGCTTTCACGAGAGACTTCAAGTTGAGGTTGATGCGCTCAGCGGCGCTGTTATCTTGCGGATGATAGGCAGTCGTCCTTGTCTTCCTTATGCCCAGTATTCTGCAGGGTTCATGCATCAATGTGCTCCAAAAGTTTGATCCTCCGTCAGTGTGCTCTTGAGTTGGGGTGCCCGAGCGCCGGATCCAGTGGTCGAAGATGAATTTGACGGTCATTCCGCTATTCGCTCGTGGCATTAGCACCGCCTCTCACCATTTAGTGAAATGGTCTACCATCACGAGGATGTACCAATTCTTTCGGCTAGTCCCCGGTAGTGGCCCGACGGTGTCAACTTCTTGTATTTAATTCGGATACCCCGTCAGCATGTTTTGTAACGGTGCGCTTCACTGTCCCTTGGGGTTTTTAATTTGCGCACACAGGCCACAATTGCTGCACATATCATTGACGTCTCTTCGTTGGTAGGGCCACCAGATACCCCGTCTCGCAGCTTCTTCAAGTTTGTTCTGGCCCGCGTGTCCCGAATTCTCATGGAACTCCTGTAAAACCATACACACTGTCGATTATTGGACCACAATTTGGCTCTCATTTGCCGCGCCATATTGATAATAAGGAACATCATCGGCTATATAGAAATGGTTCCATAACGACCACAAGCAACGCGCCTCCCAACTACCTCCTGTCATCTCTTGGGTGGTCGGGCGTAGCCCATCCTCTTTTATCCCTCTATATATTATCTGAAGATCTGCATCGTTGCTTTGATCGGCAACCTGTCAAGTGATATCCTCTGGCCTGACAGTGATCATCACTGAGTACCCTGTGCACGAGGGGCAATCGCCATGGTAGCGAGTCGGTCTACTATATGATGCAGCAGCATTCCAGTGACGCAGACCAGGCCTGTGTTTACGTTCAAAGTTGTACTCTTGTAAAAACTCTTTCCAACGGGCAACTTGCCTCTCCGGGTCCTTGAAATGCTGCGGCCATTGGGGTGATGAGTGTTCCGTTCGAACCAAAAAACGCCTTCCGAGGAGATAGTGACGGAAATGTTTAATAAAATGCACTGGAGCAAGCATCTTCTTTCTAGTGACACAGTAGTTCCTTTCACTCCTGTTGATGCTTCCGTTTATATAAGCAATAACATGTTCTGCATTACTGCTGTCTAATTGAGATAATACAATCCCTATAGCAACGTCATTAACTTCAGTATCCAAGATAGACATTTCTACGTCCGCCCTAGTGTCTGAGAGCGCTGAAATGGGGTCAGTGCATAACGCATCTTCCAATAGATCAAACGACTGTTGACAATCTCCAGAGCACTCGAATACTTGCCTCTTTTCCGTCAACAGTGTTAGTGGTTTAGCCATGTGAGAAAAGCGGGGAACGAATCGTAGATAATAAGAAGTCAATCCAAGGAAACTACGGATCTCCCCAACACTCACGAGTTGGCCATTCTTTCACCTTACGCACCTTTCAGGGATCGCAGCTCACACCAGATTGTGGAATGACGTGTCTTAACTAATTTACTCCAGTCGGCATAAACGAGCATCTGGCTGTATTTACTTTCAGCCCAGCCTTAGCTGGATTTGAAAGGACGCTGGATAGGTTGTGCAAATGTTCATCACCGGTACGTCCGTGTACAATGACGTCATCTAAATAGACCAGACACTGCTTCGGAATCAGGTCTCCGAGCACCTGTTGCACTAATCTTTGAAGGGTGGCCGGGGCATTCGTCAATCCAAACGACATGATTTCAAACTCGTACAGACCATAGGGTATCACAAACGCGGTTTTCAGGCGATTACTGGGCTCCACTTCCATATGCCAGTAACCAGAGACCAAATCAAGGGTACTAAACCACTCGGTGCCCGAAAGAGCATCAGTAGTGTCGTCGGTACGCGGTAGTGGATACGAGTCTTTTTTAGTTACCACGTTTAACCGGCGACAGTCAACACACAATATTAGGAGGTCATCTTCGTTCTCGACTAATAGTATCAGAGACGTCCACGGAGCTGTTGACGGCTGGATGATTCCTTTCTCTAACATATCTGCCAATAATTGTTTCACCTGGCCTTGAGGACGGACTGGTAAGCGACGAGCCGCTTACCGGATCGGATGTACCCCCTCCGTGTCAATTCTGTGCCGCACAAAGTGAGTGCATCCAGGCGGTTGTACTTCCCACCAGAATGTCGCCCGGTGCTCATCAGTCGCTTCCCGTACTCTCTGTGCTGTGTGCTGGGGAATGTGAGATAATTCCGCTCATAAATTTCTGCCATTCGAACTCGACGTGACTTCCACCTTAGTAACATGCTGTCCCTTACGGACTTTCACAACGCCTGATAGTGTTTTGTACATAAGTTTCAACGAAAACCACTCGCCATATACGCGTACTTCCAGGTTAGGTAGATCCGGGATACACTGCATGGTTACCAAATAGCTGCTGCCCAGGATGACATGACACAGTAACTTTGGGACAGCCAAGAAATTCAGTGTACACGTCCACTTCCCTATCTGCACTCTTCTGCGAACATATGCCAATATGCTTCACGGTTGTTTATACATGGCCAGAAATTGGCTGACAAGCCGCACTATTACATCAAACTGATAAGTGATTTATGTCTCATTATCAAGCATGCTGCATACGGACCCGGAACCTAGCAGACATTCGAAGTCACGACCGCCAACTTTTGCTTCCGGTATGGGGCCAAATGGAGCACCTTTATCCTCATATTTGAAAGCAAGGAGGATACGCGATTGACATACAGGGGACTCACCGGCAGGCGAATGCTCCCGAGTGGGTAATGGACACCAAAGCGCCAAATGTCTGAACCGGTTACAAATAAAACACCGGTGCCGGCCAGGTCGACTGTTGTTCAATACTCCGCTTTGTTTGTTTCCCGCGAAAATTCCTCCGCTGGACAACTTGCTCTACAGTCGCTTATCAAATGCACCCTGAGCCACACAGCTGAATTGTTCAAACCCGAGTTCAACACACTCTGCTTGGTCTAACAACTCGGACAGCTTCTCAGCCTCCGCCAAGTTCCGAGGAGGAGGGTGGAGGAGAATATCACACTGACTCTGCGGTTGTCGAATCCCTTCCAAAAATCTTTCCAGAATAGACTCTCCTTCTGCTCTTGTGTCTCGTTCGCACACTTCAGCCGCGCTAACCTCCTCAGTTGTTGTGTATAATCCATCAATCCCTCTGTAATTAGCTGTTGTCATTCATGAAATTCTTCCCGATACTCAATTGCCGGCCGGAAACCTGCCATCCTGCGTCACAGAAAGCAGAACATTCCTTCGAGGTATGCCGGGATATCAAAGTCGACAATCTTTCCATAGGCCTCGATGGAATGTAAATTCAGCGCTAAATCCACCCGCCGATCCGGAGAAAAATGCCTCAAGTAGCAGCGCACCTGTGCATCCCAGACGTCAAAGTCTTCTCCGACAATCGACCTTTCTAGCGCTGGCAGTCCCCGTTCCTGCCGCATGGCCAGTGAGGGCCTGTGCTCCGAAATATGTAGCTCCTCTGCTTTATGTTTGAGCTTGAGCATCTCTCCAGTATCTGACGAACTGACCATCAGTGAAACAACGCCGTCCCACTATGGGTGCCAAAATTGTGGCATACCAGGAAGTCAATCACAGAAACGATACACACTATGTCCAACGCGTGCAGATCGAATCACACAAGGTCCGTCTCGCAAAAGAAGGAAAAGCGTATTGACAAAACATAGATACCGAGAAGGGGTGTTCTACAACGTGTACATACGGGGTCTCACGGTTCCGGACTTCCCACCGATCAGACGTGGCCTCACGCTCACTGCCCGCCGAACTCGGGTGCCGGTTGGTCACCCTCCTCAGCCCGTTGCACGGACGCGGCCAACCCACGCGTTNGTACAAATGCTCTCCATCCATGGCAATCGGGGCGTAAACTCTTCAGGCCCAACTGGCAACAGCTGCTTCGTCCTATAAAACTTAAACATAAACTTTAAAGTACTACGGGTGGGAAGCCACAAGTTGCCACAGAAGAGGAAGACAGAAAGAATTTCAAGTTGCAACGACTGGATTACTACAAGTTGAGGGAAAAAAGGTACAGGAAGCCCCAATCTGCGCCCTGCAATCTTCTCTCGCCTAAACAAATGGCATTCATGCAGTTTATTCTTTCTTCCGAGTATGCGACAGTAACTTGATGATGGGCGCCGTTATGTTTTTTGGCCAATGCATGAAGCATCAGTTACCAGCGTATCTAGGTGCCACTCACAAACAGTTTTACATAATGCAATCAAAAAGGCTAGTATCACTTGGGCAGTACCTCTTATACAAGCGCACAACTATCCAGTATTTTCTGCCGAGAGAAACCAACCGTTTGTCAGCTAATAGGTCGCGTCACGTATCTATCCCCACAGCACGAATCAACAGCAGATCACATTTTGCAACTGTAACGTATATTTGCACAGTCCGCAAACGCGTCCTTTTTTGCACCCGACGAGGCTGCTGACTTACAACAAATAACATTCAAACCACTGAACAAGCCTTCACTTAAAAAGCCAATATTAAACAAATTTTAATCGTGCCAACAAAATTTGTGACCCTTCATGTTCTAGTCAGCTGTCGCTGACAGTCTATTCACACAGTTGGCATAATTGGCACTTGTAGTATGCCAGAACTTCAATCACAGAAACGATACACACTATGTCCAACGCGTGCAGATCGAATCACACAAGGTCCGTCTCGCAAAAGAAGGAAAAGCGTATTGACAAAACATAGATACCGAGAAGGGGTGTTCTACAACGTGTACATACGGGGTCTCACGGTTCCGGACTTCCCACCGATCAGACGTGGCCTCACGCTCACTGCCCGCCGAACTCGGGTGCCGGTTGGTCACCCTCCTCAGCCCGTTGCACGGACGCGGCCAACCCACGCGTTCGAGGCCTCGGAAGGAAACGGAAGGGAGTATGTGTGGCAAAACAAAATGGCGGCGCACTACATGCCACTACATACTCAAAATTCAATCCGTGCGCGCTCATTAGTTTTCATCGAATGTCGCGCAATTCCCCCTCCGCTGAGCAGCGTCTCCTCTGCATCACTTATATCTAGCTCGTTAATAGCCTTTACCCCCAGTCAGAAATTCGGGGATATCGGATGTCTCTTTATGGCTTTACTTGATTGGAGTTAACCACCGTCGGGTGTCTGTCAGTTTATTTCGGTCCACTAATTCGAAAACTACCTCCGGGAGTGTCTGCTCGACAACATATTTCCTTTTCAATAAGCTTACCTCTTCATTGAGACTCACAACCTCGGAACAGTGTTGTGCAGCCACACTCTTCCGCTAACCCTTAGAGCGGCTCCAAACACTCCGTTGTCGTATTGGTCCTCCTACTATTTATGAGGTGTTCCCAGGTGTGTTCGTGCTGTTTGGTGAGCCCGTCGAAGTGCATATAGGAGGTTTCTGATATGGTGTGTAACTAAAGGTTGTAGTTGCTGTGTAACTGGCAATCCGACATCTCAGGTTAATCTCATTTATCGACCGGTTCGCAAAAGTTGTGAGGTTCGATTACTCGAAGCACGAATGGCAGTGAGGTGTGCTGACGAGCACTTTGATACAGCTTACTCCCGTCAGGTTATAGTCCCCTTCACAGAAGTCTTAAGTAGACCCTTGAAGGATCGGCTCGTATTTTTTCACCGGTCCATTGTCACACGGGTGGCAAGCCGCAGTTCACGCTTTGTCTGATCCTAGTACCTACACATCTCGCTAATCGGAGGGCATTCGAAAACTGGAACCTCGATCTTATGAAGTCTGCTGAAGGCTCCCCAAGTTCTCACCTACTGGTCGACGATAGCCGCTGGTACCGTCGATGTGCCCACTGTGCGAGCGGGACTTATTATACCATTTGGTTATGTAATCCATCAGAATTAGGGTGGGCCGGTCCTTTCGGGGTGTCTCGAGACACAGGCCCACGATATCAGCCCGATCAACTGGTTACGTGTACCACTCAGTTATAAGTTGCAGCAGTGTTCAGCGTCCTGCTTGGGTTTTTTGGAGTCACCACGCTTTTTCAACGATCGGCATTATAACCTGGCATCACTCCTCACGCGCATCCATTCAGATTGTTCTCGTGTGTCGCCTTCAGTCTTTTTAGCCCCGGATGGCCGGGGTGGTGATGCAAGTTTGCCAGGACTTCGAATGCCAGGGACTGCGCAGCAGTTCAGTATCAGATAAGACTACTCCTTCCATCACCTTGAGCTGTCCCCATACAGCCCAAAGCAGCGAGACTCGTGGTTGTCTTTCTCCACTCCTTTGCACGTTGGTGCTGCGATTAATCGGTAGATCGTGAACATCTGTGTAATTTTGGAGCCCAAAACGGCTTCTAAGTTTCCGAGGTTATTACAGTTTCGTGACATATTCCCGTTGTTAAACTTGTTGAATTCTGTTGCTGAAAGTGTTTTTTGTTTTAAGGGAACGAGGAAATAAGGGGAAGTTGCAGTTCACGCTAGTTGGGAAAACCAGTGATGGAATATATGGATTATCGACGTTGCCATTCCTGAAAATTGTGTAATCAAGGAGAAAAACATTATTACAGTTTCTGCGATTGATTAATCGTTGGATCAGATGGACGGTTTTTATGAAGCTGCTGACGTAAAATACCTGATTGAACACATTGTAAAGTACAAATAGGCGCGAAAACCGAGAAAGTCTGGAGTATTCTTCTAGTTTTAATTGGCATGCCTGACCGTTCGCTGCTACCACGGTTGAACACTTTCATGGAAGCATGACATGCGGAAAAGATTACCTGATCAATGAAGGATATTGAGGAGCACCCCACTCTTAGAAGCTTACGAAATTTCCGTGATTACTGTCCAAGCTTACAAGTGTGAGCAAACAGTGAGCTATGTTGAATCACCTACTGCTGCTCCATCAATTTGTCGTAGATCACCAGTGACAGCAAACGGCACTCTATGCTGAAGCACCTACTACTGCTCCATCCGTTTATTCTAGCTTAAGCTACATGCTGCTTAATGTCGGTAGTTGCTTTGTAGTACTGCAAACAGGCTCTCCATGAGCCCAAACACTTTCCACACTAGTATTTAGAACACAAAGGTGATTTTGGCGAACAGTCTGTTTTCGGTTATTCATCATCGGGCCAATTACATAACATTTTATACCATCCTGGTTGTCAAGCGAGAAGAAATCAAGAGCAATTAGTCACATAACTACATCAAACGGTTGTGAATTGGACGACAATTAAGTAACAAAATTGACCTCCGGAGTTGTCAAGTGGGTAATGGGGGGCCATGGTAACCGTAGGGTCTGAACAAATTTCTTCTGAGCGCACAACTGTGGATTGCGCAACCGGATTCCGATCGCTTCCGCGGTGGCCAGAATACG
>QNGE01003108.1:24280-76115 GCA_008508345.1 Paragonimus westermani
GCTAGCGAGGCACGGAGCGAGTTGTGATTTTAGTTCCGTGACGGATGTCACAAAATGGATATCTTGACTGAAACAAAGGTGAGTGAGACGCCAAAATAATCGAAAAGGTACAGATGAATGCGACTGTCGAAATATTATTTATTATGGTCACTGCATAGCTCTTCCCCGGAAGGCTAGTAAGTATTACACAGGCCCTCGTTATTGCAGAGAGGGTGGAAAAATCACATATCATGTCTTTTGGACTGATCACAGTTACAGGGTGATACACGCAAAAGATGATTGCACGTGATGGGGAATGTCATAGTTAGGGGTAGGAGGGGGTCGGTCGTAAATAGTTGTTGTGCTGGTATGATTCATTCATTTATGTTATTTAGTCTTCGGTGGGTTTCTTGTCTATCGCAACGGGCTGCCCAATCCTAAAATTGTTCGGAAGAAAAGAGGTAGGTTTTGTCCAGTGCGGTACGATAGGTATCTGAGAGTCGTCTGTCCACGCATCACGTCCGGATCTTCTGGAAGAGAAAGAAAACACGGTGGGGTACCCGCAGGAAAGGCAGAAAAAGACAACTTACCGTTTCAACGTACCTGATGGACTAAATTTCACAGTCGACGTTTCATAGACACTGCAAGTTTGAGTGTCACTGCCTTTGGTTTCCTCTTCTTTTTGTCTTGTCCAAATTTGATAGAGTCAAAAAGGAAGAAGGTTAACAGGCGAATGGAGCTGATCCCGAACAAGACCATTCTGTTTGCGGATCTGACGATACATCCAAAAACTGCGAAGACGTGAGAATCAAGAGAGTTTGTTGTTTTTCTTACGTGCAAAATTATCCAGAACTTCACAAATGAGCAGATAGTCAGTTACCTATAAAATGGGAAAACCTTTCTTTCTTTTCTGCATCAAAAATAATATCGCTGAGTCCACACATATCATAGCTCAGAAAAGCAGGTAGACCGAAACGATGAGTACGAATGGTGGCATGTTTATGTTAGAAAAACATCATTTTCAAAAATGAGAAGTGCTGACACTGCAAAACGTACGGGCTTGGGCAGCTCCTTACCAAGACGACTATGCGCAGAGGTAGATGGAGCAGGGGTCGGAGTTACAGGAATATTGACAACTGCAGGAGGTTCCGGGGACCGGAACGCTTTCTCTCATAACCGGGGGTTTTGGGTGAGTAACGTCATTTGTCGACGCAGGGTTGGCTGGTTGTTCTTCCGTAAATGCCGGTTTCAACCTGTCGACAGAAACTACCTCGCGTTTGCCGTTTCGGCTAACGGTGAGGGTTTTCGTGTCTCTTGCGAGAACACGAAAGGGGCCGGTGTATGGAAGTTGCAGCGATTGGCTCAATTCGTCCGTACGTAGAGCGACATGCGTACAAGAGGGCAGCTTAACGTGCATGTGCACGACTAATGAGTGCTCTCTAGGTTGTACCGGACGCAGTTTATGCATGTGGTGCGCCGAACGAGCTGCGTAGCTGCCGTAATCGTACGGTGCTGAAGTTGCAGGTGAGACGAGTCGACCTGGTAATCTAAGTGTGCAGCCAAAAACTAGTTCTGCTGCAGTAGCGCTTAGGTCCTCGTTCACCGTGTTTTACAGCCTGAAAGAACTGACGATATTACCCCTTCCCAAGAAGGATTAGTGTGCGCACTAAAAGCAGCTTTTTGCTGGTGATGGAACCGCTCAACCACTCAATTTGCCATTGGATGGTAAGCCGTAGTTCGGATGTGCTTGCTTCCTAGCGTATTTAAAAGGACCTCGAAATGTCCTTCAGAGTGTGATCCACGATCTGTGGTCACCATTGCGGGACAACCAAATTGTGCCACCCAACGTTCCATGAAGGCGATGGCTACTGTTTCTGATGAGCAGTTTGGTAGCAGTATGGCTGCAGGCCATCTTGTAAAGTGGTCAAAACCCGTCGGCAGTTAAATAGGGCTAGTTGAGGGTGGTAAGGGGCCTGTCAGATCAACGTGCGCGTGGTAAAAACGTGCGTCTAGCAAAGGGAAATTACCGTGGGAGGTTTTGTGACGGCTGACTTCGAAACCTTGGTATTGGAGTCGACAGCAGCTCCAGTTGAAGACGTCATAGTTTATCTTGAGCCATACGAATCGTTCAGCAACAAGTATCACTGAAACGCGTGTGCCAGGATGGGACAAATTGTGCATTGCATTGAACAGTGCGCGGTGAAAAGGTGCGGGCACTACAGGGCGAGGTGTGTCCTGTGAAGTATCGCAGAGAACTGTTCCCTCCGAAGATTTTGGAGGCACGGGTTGGATTGCGAGAGAGCTCTTCTGGCAAAGATGCTCGATCTCAGGGTCATTGGCTCGCGCGAGATCCATGGCTGCCAAGTCGATATTGTTATCAGCGGGTGCGCTGAGGTTATGGACGCGTGAAAGCCCATCCGCGACCGTCTTTTCGGCACCTGAGTTATGTCATCTATCCGTCGTGAACTGAAAGTTATAGTCCGAGTGTCTAACTTCCCTTGGGAAATGCCTGGCAGATGGGGTGTTTAAGGGGTAGATCATCGGTTTATGGTCGGTGTGAACTGTGAAGTTCCTGCCTCCCGCTGAATGGCGGAAATGGCGGATGCGTAAATAGATAGCTAGCAATTCTCCACCGAGGATGCTGTAGCGGGATTCCGTGGGTTGTATGAGTTTGGGGGAAGAAAGCTAACAATTGCCACTGTTTTCGCATAACCAGGGGTGCTTCTCACATATGCGTTGAGAAATATATATTATTATTATCATTAATATTATTATAACTGCTGTAAGGCAGCATCGACGGCTGTGCCCGCAGCGTCCGTCACGATGGACAGTGGCGCGTTCGGTTTAGGATTGGGAAGGAGAGCTAGTTCGGCTACTGCATCCTTGAGCTTAACGAGCGCCGTATGTGCAGCCTCGGTGAACTGAAATTTGCGTTCACCTCCACGGAGAAGAACTGTCATTGGCTGTATCATGTGCGCACAATGAAGTATGAAGTGTCTGTAGTAGTTGACCAGACCACTAAACCGACGAAATTGCTTAAGGGCATTTGGCCCAGTGCATTCGCGGAAAGCTCTAGCCTTATCTGTGAGTGCGGCGATTCCATTTTCTGAAATCTTATGACCTAGAAATTTTATTATGATCTTACCTAGTTCGCATTTGGTGGGATTACCTGTGACACCGTGTTGGGTCGGACGTTCCAGAAAGGTGCGCAGGCGTGTAACGTGCTCTTCCTGTGAAAAAATGGATATCAAAATATCATCCAGATATGGGTAGACAAAGTCCAAACCACCTGTCACTTCATGACTGAAGCGTTAGAATGTTTGAGCTGCGTTGCTCAAATCAAATATTAATAATAATACTGATACTAATGGAAAATATACCTGAACGCATATGTGAAAAGCACGCTGAGTTATGCGCCATCACTGCAGATATTTACAGACGATACAAAAACAAATAACTGAAAAGTAACGCGAACGTAAAGTCTGCTATCAAAAAGGACGTGGTTAAAAAGCAAATGACTGTAGTTCACGGAACTTCGACGCACACAACACACGCTCCACATATTTAGTCAAAAAATGGGATTTTACACTAATTTACTTTTTACAAGGTTGTGATATGAGCAATTTTTTCAAGTAGTTCTAGGTCACTCCGGGGAGGACGTCCAAATGCATCTTTGGAGTGTTCTGCCATTTGGGGATAAAACTGTCGTCTTGGAAATGTCAAGATATGCCGGCTTTGGCGAGTCAGGGCGGAAAATCTTGAAATCCGGCAAACGATTGGGCATGTCCGAAGCAGGATTTTGTCGATTGCTCGAAAACGTTAAAAAGTTGCCTGTTCTCTAAGGCAACATGGCTGCCTACCCTTACCGCGACTGATCCCCATCCCAGTGACATATCTTTCTCTCTACACCATCTCGTCAATCCTGTTCATCCTGTGAGCCAATCAGAGGTCTCCCCAAATCACTGGTCTTCATTGGTTTACGCTTGCAATAAATGTGCAATACACGTCGGAAGAACGCCTCCTTCCGGAATGGAAGCATGAGCGTAATTGTTGTTGATTCATCTGTTCTATTTCAGGAACATTTTGAGAGTGTCATGTCTCCGCAGCAGTTCCCAAATTTGGATGCAGTTGGAGTGGAGTTTTGGCGCCTCGAAGTTTGATCGGGATCTTCATACCGCAATCGATCCACCGAACCCGCTCTCGGTGCTCATAGGAGACGGGTGAACGCGGAGGTACGTAAGGCACATGTGTTGCGCTCATCCGCCAGTGTTCGGGAGAGTGCCAGCGGTCAAACGGGATGCTCAGCCTATTCCCACGTGAACTGGAACGTGGACGGCGAATTTCTGGTAACGAAATTCGTTATGTCGCACAATCATTTGTGCGACGTGGTTGCAGCAAAATACGAGGCCTCAAGGCGTCGCCTCGCCGAGGAAGAACTCAGAGAAATCCGACCGTAGCTGCTCAACGGCACCATATCCTTCAACATCACTCAATACATACGAGAGCACTTCGACAAGAAGAAAACGATGAAGAATGTATGCAACCTGCGAGCACGTTTGTTCGTCAAGAGAAACACCGTTGGCTACCTAGGCCGTTTGCACGCCCAACTGAACACAACTGATAAGTGTTACTATAACGTAGATGATGATCAGTTGATACAATTTATGTCCATGCGTAAGGAGCAGATAGGATTTTGTCGGCGCTACATCGAGGTTATTGGTATAGACGCTACTTACAGGAGTTGCGAGGAACGATATAATTTGTTTGTTTTTCTTGTTTCTCCGTAAATTCCCTCTTTTCGTGGAACCGGTGGAGACCAGAACGATGGTCATGGACGACGGTGCGTCCATTCAGGGGGCAATTACGCAGGAAATGCCGCACGTCCATTAATCACTGTGCCGGGTGCATATTTTGCGGAACGTGTGCGACAAAACTTTCAACGACACTGTGAAAAAGTGGTTCCCGATTGCAGTGTTGACACGTAACTGCTGGAGGTTTGCTGCAGCATTAGCTATCATGCGGGCCACCGATCTGTCGTTCTACAATCAGTACCTGGTGACCAGGCTGTTAAGGAGATCTCAACATGAACCAACAGTCGCAGCCCCCAAATCCCTACACTCGGCCGACGGGACAACAACTTCGTAGAGGCGACGCATCATTTCATTGAACGGCACAACTTAAACGCCCATATACGAATGTGGCAGGTCACAGAGCTCGAAAACATCAAAAAGCTGAACATCTCGCGAACCGTTCAGCTTAGAAGACGTTTCGTGCGCTCATCCGTCGTAGAAAAATTTCCTCGAAAAATGGATATTGATGGGGATCAGAAGAAGAATGTTATTCCACACTTTAAATGAGAAAATGTTGGGTTATAACATTTACTATGACAAACGATGTGTATGCGGAATTTTTTGACAGAGAATTCATGAGTTAGTATTATTACTTTTGCTATGATTATGTAACATACAGGCCAGCCGACTATACATTGAGTGCCCGTGGCTTCGCGAACCAACCTTCGGGCAACGTGGATGCACCAGATGACAGCGTTCTTCCAAAGTAGGGGTTCGAACAGCAGTTCTGAAAAGGGAAGCAATATGAACAAACATGAGCTGAAGGCCCAGTGAGCCATGCACACGACTTACACAAACGCAAATCAAAACGGCACCGACAGCACAGCAGCACGCCCCGTTACACAACTCAAATTCGATTCGTGCGCGCTTGATGGTTTCGGTTGCGCGTCGCAATTATTTGAATACATTACCCTATCCACTGTTTGTTGTGACATTTTGCCATGCACTCGAAAGTGACTCGGTAAAACGGAGAATTGAGTCGACGGTATGGAGGGCCGCATGAAGTGTGCGTGTGTAACGCATTCTGCTGTCGTGTGATTGACACCATTTTGGTTTTCGTCTGTGTAAGTTGTGTGCATGACTTACTGGGCCTCTGTCTCACGCTTGTTTCTATTTTTGTTACCATTCCAGATTCTCCCTGTGCTCCCGTCCTTCAGAGAGACGCTGCTCCTCAGTGCTTCCACTGCGTCACGCATTACACGTGTGATAACTAAAGCTCACATGACGTCTTTCTGTTGGACTTATTCTTAAGCACCAGGTTCAAATGTCCTAGCAATTTGGGCGGGAGCGTATTTTCTTTCATACTCACGAAAATCAAAGTGGTATGGACTGATAATGCACCGATTGACCTTGAGGTGCAATTTTCTCATTGGACAATGGGCTATCCCAGAGGGGTTGGAGAAGAGTACATATAAATACGTTTATATGCACATATAAGGGTACAAACAAGTATGTATGCCTGGCGGCAGGTCTATTCCTCTATGCTTCTTAGCACTTGCAGCAGTCTGCGAAGTGTTGATGGAAAAGCTTGTACAAGTTTCCCTTTGAAATCTGCACAAGTCTTCAACATACTCTTCAAACTTTCGGTACTTCAATTTGCATATCCTTTTGAACGTGATCTCATCGTTCACCGCCATGGTGATTCAACGTACAGAAGTGATTTACCGATAACGGACCATTTAAACACTGTTACGTCCGATGTTATGATATATGATGTTTTTCAGATCTCACTTTGAAATATCACTTGTACCATTTTACTAAAACTTCAGGTCACATTCAGTTCATCGGAGTTTTCAAGTATTTCTTGTAAGAAAGAAAATGCACTCCCAATTTGGGCAATGCATATACATGAATAAACGCATGTCAGTAAAATAATGTTCAGTTGCAAATGGCTTAGTGAGCGTGCAGCAGGCAATTGCCAAATGATCTTTTGAGTAAACCATATGATAAACCGTTTCAAGCAGGCTGTTTTTGAGGGGCGTTAGACAGCGGGGTGGTTATCTGCGTGATGCGCATCTGACAGCTAAATGTTTCTCGGACCACACCCAAAAAGGTCATCAGGTGATACAAAGGGTTTGAATATAGACATTGTGTTTGTTAACGTAAGGTAGCTGTCCGAACACTTTTTAAAACGCTAAATGTTGTTACTGGCTCTGACTTCGTTTGGAGGTTTGTCGAAATGTAGGGATACTTTACAANATATCACTTGTACCATTTTACTAAAACTTCAGGTCACATTCAGTTCATCGGAGTTTTCAAGTATTTCTTGTATGAAAGAAAATGCACTCCCAATTTGGGCAATGCATATACATGAATAAACGCATGTCAGTAAAATAATGTTCAGTTGCAAATGGCTTAGTGAGCGTGCAGCAGGCAATTGCCAAATGATCTTTTGAGTAAACCATATGATAAACCGTTTCAAGCAGGCTGTTTTTGAGGGGCGTTAGACAGCGGGGTGGTTATCTGCGTGATGCGCATCTGACAGCTAAATGTTTCTCGGACCACACCCAAAAAGGTCATCAGGTGATACAAAGGGTTTGAATATAGACATTGTGTTTGTTAACGTAAGGTAGCTGTCCGAACACTTTTTAAAACGCTAAATGTTGTTACTGGCTCTGACTTCGTTTGGAGGTTTGTCGAAATGTAGGGATACTTTACAAGTGAGAAGTTTGCGCGTTTATTTTTCCGGGATATCAGGGTTGACAAAATGGAGCCCTTATTTCTTAGAGTGTATGTAAGGCTGTGTTGTACGTGGACAGTGAACGCTTTGGTAATCACATCCGAATGTATGAGTTCATACAGCAACGTCAGGTTCAACTTCAGTCTACGCAGCCAAAGTCGATCAATACCAGGTTTTTCACAGCGTTGTCTGTAGGTGAGCGGAGATGTATATCTTAACAAGAATTTGATAAACGACCGTTGTAGGTTTTCTAACACAAGCCTATCAGACCTGCGTAGATAGCAGCAAGTGAACGTGCAACACTCGAGTCGAGGCCGATCACACATTTTGTAGAGCGCCAGCTTCGCAGCTGGCAGACCGAACGTCATTTTGATACACCCCATTGTTCTTTTAGCTTTTGCTACCTGGAAACATACTGGTTCAGGGAAATTGGAGGAGTTCGAGTACTGCATTCCTAGATCTCTGAATGAAGTGGCTGTATCAATATTGCGACCATCTAGTGAGATGGAGCCACAAGTGATGATGCCCGACTTGTTCGCTGAGATAGCCATCAGCCATGCTTCGCACCACAATTGCAATGACGCTAGGTGCTGTCGTATGTTTTGTGGACAGAAATTGAGGTTACTCTCCTTACAGAATGTGTAAACGATGTTGATATAGTCAGCAAACAGAAATGGCTTCCCATGTATAATAACGTGGCATAAGTCATTTATGTACATTAAAAAGATCAACGGACCCAGAACGCTTCCTGGGACCACCCCAATAATCACTGGTTTGGGCGTTGAGCAGTGCGCACCTATTTTGAACGGTTGCGCGCGACCTTCAAGGTATGACGACAGTTAGCTATTTAATGGAACTTGCATGCCAAAAGTAGCTACTTTGATCAAGGGGCGCTTATGAGGCACACGATTAAAGGCCTGTTGCATGTCCAAGAGTATGATAACTACCGCATTTCCTGTGCCGACGGACATCGACATATGGTTTGAGAATCCCAGTTGACGTGCCACACAAGAGCGCTTACTAAGGAAACCGTGCTGTGAAGGGTTTAGGAGGTTTTTGTCCTTGGTAACTCGACTATGTGCACCTTTATTATCCTTTCAAACGTTATCAAGCGGATTGACGTGTGGTTAATGGGACGATAGCTAATCACTTTCTGCCTCCTACCACTCTTGTGACGAGGCATAATGATTGACTTTTTCCACCGGGGGTGGAAGGTGCGGGATAAAAGAGATAGGTTGAACAAATGGAGTAGAGGGATGAGTATATCTTGACCCCTTGCGTGGCGACCATTGGTGAGATACCATCTGGTCCAGGATGGATGAGGGCTCAATGGTAGCTAACTGTGAACGAACACTTCAAACAATAATTAGAATATTACTCAAAACTTCATCTGTTTTCGATTGGATATCAGTGGGTGATGAGGTGGTTTCTACGTCGAACGATACGGCGAAATGTGAGTTAAAGATTTCGCACATCGCTACAGGGTCATCGACAACCGTTTTCCCTTTGCGAGTATTAATTCTTACAGTAGAGTCCGTCATGGAATTTCTCCGTCTCATCAATTGCGCTAGTTTCGTGTATCTCTGGTAACTACGGAGCGCGAGTTCCGTTCCGTTTATATGACGTGGTTGCGTCTGACGTTCAGTGTTCAAACATCTTGTTCATTTGCTCCACCAGGGATAAGTTTAGTGTCCTTCCGTACTCCAGCTTAAGCATTTTGAGTCTATCAGTCTCTTTCGCAGTGAGGAATTTTCCTTGTGCATACGAGCCGACGCGTCTTGATTTTATGAGGGCCGAAACGTCGATACAAAACGTTAGATTTCTGATGAATCCTCCGGCCTCTATGTTCGGGACTGATGTGCTAAAGAAGGTATTCCAATTTGAGGATCTTAGTAGGATGAAGGCATTCCAATCAAGGAATTTGATGGGTCGGTTTGGTAGCCATATTGAAATCAAACAGACATTTGACGACATTATGGTCGCTTCCTGGGAATCAATGTAGGACGTATGTCTCTAGAGACTAAATACCTATGGTAAATATAACACCCAAAATCTGTCCCCTTTCTGGTGGGCGTTAGAACATGTTAGTTCCAACCATTCAGTTGAATGCATGAAAGGAATTCGGCCTGTTTTACTGAAGTAGAGTGTGAGGTGCAGGAGATATTAGGGATGCTAAAGTCACCACCTATTGTTTTGTGTTCGGAAGGCATGTTGAGCACATCACTCATTATACCCACAAGGTCAGTCAAACCATTGTTCGCAGCAATAGGCGGTTTGTGGATGCGAGAGCCAATGGAGACCATCAACCATAAGTCTTTGAGTTTATGGGGAATAAACTCATCAAGTGTTACTGCGGAAAATCGACCTTTTAGGTGAATGATGCATCCACCTCTTCGTCCTGTGAGACGGTCCCTACGAAACATGTGATATCCTACGATGCTCATCTAACTTTCTGGGGTGTGTCGGGAGAGCACCATGTCTCAGTTACGAGAATGATATGGGGATTAGAGAAAAAGACGAAGGGTTTGAAAATGTGAACCTTACTAACCAACGATCTTGCGTTCATTAGTAATAAATTTACGGAATTCTTTTTGTCAGATACAACAGATAAACTACTGAAGAACTTCATGACAAATGGGGAAGTGGGTTGCGAAATATCAAATGGAAAGGCCTGATCTAAGCAATGTACCGAGTTTCTGCTCATATTCGAGTGGATGCCGTAAAAGTTTGGCTCCATGACAGGAGGTGCTGGGAGAGTGTCATTACGGTAGGATGACGGAGTGGGACTTGAAGAGAAGGGCCAGGTGGCGGTTGATGAAATATCGGTGGGTGCACTAAAAAGGACTGGTTTGGCAGACATTTCTGTTGTTGACATGATAAGGTGACGACATACTTGCTGAGGTATTTATATTGAGAACTTGGTTTCCAGTAGCACTCATATTTTGTGTAGGAAGATGAGTTACTAAGGAGCTATCGGATAATGAGTGGTAACCGTGACCCCTAGTATAGTTGTAGGTTGACCTGGAAGCAGTGGGAGAAAACTTGTACAGTTTTACCCGCGAAGAGTTGTTTCTTAGAACGTGGTTCTGAGAGCCAGATTCATGACGCTTGCAAAGTTCTTTTGGTTTACTCTTGTATTGCAAATCCGAAATGCTATTCTCTGGTAAGCACCTTACAGGTTTTACTGTTGATTTCGAGAATTGTTCAGGTGTTTCGGATTTGACGTCAGCATTTCCGATTACTCCGTATAACGAAGAGTAATTACTCTGATAAGAAGTGGATGGTCTTGCTCGCGCAGCCACGTTATTATCAGGGGCATTTAAGCTGCCTCTTCCAGTGTTCTGAGTAATTATGGATGCCGTGGGTCTAGGAGTTTTTCAATTCAAGGCCTCGGTTGATAGAGGGAGAGGTTGGGGACTAGGGGTGTGTTTTTAGCAATAGCCGTGAGTTTCGTTGCGGAAACTTGAACGTGCCTGACGTTATCAGAGCTAGACGTGGTTTGTTTTTCAGTGTTCGCCTGGACCGGTGACGCAATGGCGATTCCAGCTGTAACTTGTGGGTTCAGAGAACTCGTGAAGCGGTCGAGATATACAGTCGGATCAATGAGGTTGTTAACTGTGTAATTTTCTCGGGAAATATTGGCTCGCAATATTTCCCTTTGGAGTGGCGTCTTGTCACGAAACACTTTTATGGGCTTAAAATTTGTGCCACGCCTGCTTTGCTGTTGTCTTCTTACGGATTCGTTTGCCAGAAGTTCAATTTTGAACTGTGGCAACAACAGACGGTGCTTCTGCTGCACGTTCTTGCAAAGTCTTAAACAGCATCACTTTCGTTCTTTCATCTTACTAACTTTGAGTAAAATCCTTTCCACCGACAACAGAGGAATTCCGTCAGGTACGTTAAACACCACCACTTTGCTTGCACAGTGTAACGGCTTGTGCAATCCCGTAGCTACAGTATCAATAGGCGTTCCGGGGGCTACGAGGTCTTTTTGACTAGGTGTAAATAATATATATTTCCCAACGCATATGTCAGAAGCACGTTTGGTTATGCGCGATCACTGTGGATATTTGCAAACCATACATAAACGAATAATTTAACAGTAGTCTGATAGTGGATGTCATTCGGGGCATTTATACTGCACAATGGCGGGTCTAATTTGCACAAAATTCCGACAAGCTCCTCGATTTTGCGGTGTAGTTTCACTATTCCAGCCTTTAATTGCCTTGTTTTTCTAGCCTGATCTACGAATACATTGATACTGAAAACCGAACATGGTTTGGTGTTGTTCCTTTCTTGTGGTGTTCTAAGATATGCTGTTGCGACTGCCGTTTTAGCAGCGGCCTCGATCTCCTCTGCGATAGCAGGGGTGTGGCAGGTGATGACTGAACACTCTGAAGATTTTACACCTTTTTCATCGTTGTCGTGCCTTTTTTGCGCAGGGATGATGGCTCGACGACTGGCAATTTCTGAAGATTGGCTGACTTAACGAGCATTACTATATGATAGTCAACTTTTATCAATAGGTTATGTTCAAAAGATCTCGAGGCGAGTAAATATGATGAAGTACGGCGATTAGTACGTCAGTTCGAGTGATTGAATGGTAAAAACAGAATGTGCACTGGTCAGCAATATTAACTTGCCTTTTTCGAACCATGCGCCAGTGGCATTCGAAGAAATTCGAAAAGGCCAAAGTGGATTATAACTGTTGTTTCGGGTATGTCTTCTTTGGCTACCAGGGTCTGGTGACATACACGTACTAAATCTATCTTGCTGAATGTGGTTTTTCCATGCAAGCAAGTCGTTGAATCCTGAATGTGTGAGATTGGATACTTGTCAGGGACGGTTGGTTTGTTTAGCCCGCGATAATCACCGCATGGGCACTAGTCACATGACTTCTTAGGCACCATGTGCAATGGCGCGACCCGTGGACTCTCGGAAGGGCGTATTATTCCGAATTCGAGCATGTGCTCGAACACCGCCCTGCCGAATTTCAGTTTGTCGTGAGCCAACCAGCAAGGCGGCGCAGAGACGGGGGTCCCTTAGTACGGATACGGTGTGTGACAATCGGGGTCACAGGTCGGATATCGTTCGGTGTGCAAACGAGTTGTGAGAACTCAGTGGAGAGGTCCGCGAATTGTCTGGGAGCGGCGGGCTGAACATATATGGGTGTTATGGCCACAACTGTTGCATGCGTGCTGGGTATGGTTAGTTTAGTGCCGGAATCGGTTAAAAGACGGCGTCTCTTGTCAACCAGACGGTCGAAATCCTGGAGGAAACCGATGCCGATTATAGCGGAAGGTACAGCGGCGATTGTGAACACCTAGCTGAATGTCCGTCTGAGGCTCAGAATAGGGGTTAAGGAACGCTTCCCATAAGTAGGTATAGGAGTGGGTGAAAACTTTCGTGGTTGAATACTTCAAACACCCTCCCAAGCAGCAGAATTTGACAGGGGGCGCAGAGGTCGCAAGTTGCGGCGCCAAGAATGCAGATAAAACTCCCAGTAAGGTCGCTGTCCTACGCACAAGCGGTGGTGTCGCGCCCACAGCCTCGAAGGGGGGCTGTCAAAACAACTCAAATGAACAGACCGAGTCGAGCCTCAACACCCTCGTCAATTCTATGCCTTTGTTTCCAGGCCCTTCCCCACACCACCCCTTCTCTCTTCTTGCGAAATCCAGCGAGGAATTAGTTTTCAGACGCATGTATACGAACTGTCTGAGTCTGTCCAATAAATTACCGGAAATCAGACAGTTAACTCAAGAAACCCAACCCCACATGTTCGTCTTCATGGAGACCTGGCTTACAGATGATATCAGTGAGTGTTCCGGGGTATTCAGTTTACCGGGCTGACTCTGCCCGAGAGATAATGGGGGATTCTGCCATTTTTTCCAGTAGTCTCCCGACACCCACGGTTATGGATGGCTTCCAGTCCTCTGGTAAATGTGATGCTCTGTGGCCTTGACTAACACTGCGTGGCCAAGATTCACTTCTTCATCTCCTTCATCAGACGTCTTCGACGACGACACCCTTCTGGTAGGCCTGGAGAACTTCCCGGGCTTACAACGTTTTACTCATCTGCTTATTATGGGTGACTTCACTGCGCTCAAGATAAACTGGGTATCAGTTTCTCACCAGGACTGTTGAAGCGGATCCTCGACTTCCTTATAAACGCTAATACATCGGAAGGCGTGGTTATAGCACGTCACCGTCCCGACGCGGCGTCCTTTTGGTCAGATTCCCTCTCCGCTCGACTTAGTTATCACTAATGAGAGCCACCTGATAGACACAGTGATCATCAAGCCGCCACTTGGACAAAGTGACCACTCTCTGTCAGCCTTTGACCTTATCTGTTACTGGTCACAACAACCATCGAAAAGGTCCACAGTTCGAAACTTTAATCAAACAGATTTTAACGACCTGAAAACCTGCCAAGGTTCACTTCTTCTTGACCTGGACCCCGTGAACCAGTACTACCACACGTTTCAAAGCGCAATTCAGAAAGCGGACGACCTGTTTATACCGCGCAAACTGTGTAGTTTTTTTATCGACCACCCCTTCCACGCAGGATACGTCGTCTTCTCGGTAACCGTTCCCATTTATTCGCGAAGCATAAGCTTACAGGAAATTCAGAGGACCTAAACGCGTTCCACATTGTCCGAAACAGGTGTAGGCGGGAAATCCGCGAAAACACCAAACTCGTGCAAGAGGAGATCCTACTCAGAGCCTGAAGGAACAAAAACTTTTTATTTAAGCATATGCGACGAATAAGAAGAAACAAACCTTCAGCTCTTTCTTTACGACTGCCCAACAGGGAGATCTCATCTGACGTCCTAGTTGTGGCCGAATTATTCAGGGAGTACTACTCGGCAGTCTACAACGTCGCATCCCCGAGCTAGCATCTTGTACTACCGTTGCAGAAGTTCGGGCAACCACTCGTGACCGCTGAGTTTTCTGTGCTAGATGTTGAAGACCTTTCACTCAAGGTTAATTCATACAGTGCAATGGGTCCTGACATGATCCATCCCAGAATACTCAAGGAAGCAGCTGTTAGTCTGACTGAACCCCTTTATAAGCTGCCTAAGCAAACACTCCAGAGTAGCATCCTCCCTAGCGCATGGAAAGAGGCGACGGTCACACACAGACTTAAAGTGGGTGACCGGCACACTCCGGCTAGCTATCGGCCATATAGCCTTACTAGCATACCGTGCAAAATAATGGAGCGCCTAAAAAAGCGCGCCATACTCAATCACTTCTTGTCAAATAATCATTTCTCTTCCACCCAGCATGGCTTCCTTCCTAATAGGTCATGCATAACAAAAATGCTTATTTTCATAAATAGTTTGACTGAGGCCAAAGACATTTGCCTCATCTCAGATGCCATCTTCTTTTGCTCTGCCAAGGCTCTTGACCGTGACCCACACGACTCCCTGAAACACAAATTGGAAACCTGTGGTATTCAAGGAGGAGTTCTTCGCTGGATTGCCTCTTTTCTTGATAACAGAACTTTCAGAGTCAAGACTGGATCAGATCTTTCGTATCCCTCTTTCATTTCTGCAGGAGTTCCTCAATGGTCAGTGCTAGGTCCTTTGTTATTCCTCATTTACATCAACGACCTTCCAAATAACACTTCCAGCAACGTCCTCTTATATGCAGATGACCTTAAAATCTAGAATGTCACTGATCCCACTGCACTACCAATTGATCTTGACGCGATCAAGCGCTGGTCGGATGATTGGAGTCTCCTACCAAATGACAATAAATGTGCTCACATCTCACTCGGTGGAGATTCCTGCAATGCCTTCATGAATTATAGTGCACCTAGCACAGTATATATCATGAGAGTCGATTTGAAGAAAGATCTGGGCATCTGGTTGTCGTCTAACTTGTCTTTCACGTGTCACCATGAGATGGCGGCAAAAAAAGGATTTGCCGCTCTTATGAGGATTGGGCGCACTTTCCCGTGCATAGACAAGAAAGCTTTTCAAACGCTTTACAGGATTTATATAAGACCGCTCCCCGAGTATGCCTATCAGGTAGTTATATCGGCCTGAAGAAAGACATATTAGCTGTTGAGTGTGTCCAACGCGCGGCTTCCATGGTGGTCGCGGGCCTGAGTAATGTTACCTACGGGTCTGGACTTAAACTTCTTGACCTGTATCCACTTGAATTTCAAAGACCCCTTACACCCTCACACACTTCTTTAGAGTTGGTCTTGTACAACAGTTCTTCACTGTAGAGAATGGCGACGGCCGGTGAGGACATGATAGGAAGCTTTTCGAGTTTCGTCTTCGGACATTTCTTGGGCAGCAGTTCTTTTCTTACAGGGTTATTAACTATTGAATTAGCCTTCCTTCTGAGGTCATCAGCAGCGCTTCTAAGGATCGTTTTAAAGATTTGCTTGATTCTCGTTTATCCAAAATTGCATTATGCGAGCAATTTTACTTTGTTCATGGTATTCACCGTAATTCCCAGGAGCGGTGCTACACCCTGTTTTCAATGATCGCCTTTCAGAGCAACAAACGCCCGCTGGAACTGAGCAAGGAAAGCCGACTGGATGCGGGAACCTTGGGCCGCTGCCTCCAGCTTGTGTGCCAATCGCTGAATCGCTGTTGCACGGAGTTGTGCGCTGAAAGGGGGTAATATCTGGTCTAATGTAGACGAAAATACACTACCCTGCGCCCCGGTATCAACCAGGAACGCGTTTCCGGCGTCTGAGTCCTTCCCAAAAATGAGGCGACAAGGTGCAACGCCGACGACGTTAGCTGCCATTACTGGCCGGCGTGGAAGTTTCCCTGCTTGAGCGGTTTGACACACTCAGTGGATCGCGTGCGGAAACGTTGGTGACACCAACAGTAACCGTCGTTTGGCTGCGACTTTATGCACCTGAGCGATCTGCCAGGCCGGCGGCGTGCTGGACGACCTAAGGGATTCTGCTAAAATCGCGGCGCGAAACTGCGACTTCGGCCCACAATGCTTCTATGTTTGGTGCTGATACAGACCAGTCGACTTCATTATGTGACCGCACATTTCTCACCGGACCTGGCGACTGGGTTGGGGTGTTAACCTCGTTGAGGAGAGGCTGAGAACGTTCTACTACCTGGTCGGCTATCTCCGCCGCCTGCACTAAAGGTTGTGATCTCGCGATAGGTACAATCACCTGCGCCGTCTCCGGTAGTCTGTGTATCCACAGTTCTCGCAGGAGAGACTAGCCCATGTGCGACGTACCTAGTAGTTGTTGCACTTCCCGGAGTCTGGTCGTGAAGCGCTTGTCGCCCAACTTTAGCTCACTAAATAACTGCTGCAGATGAGTTTTAGCAACCTGGAGGTTTCACTGGCCTGCCTGCGGTATGGTGTGTAAAATAGTTCCAAAACTAATAGTTGCATATTGTACCTAGGCTATTAAGAAAGCTCGCATGATGTATGCTGTCCATTTGTTTGTCTGCATGTCATGTGCCTTTGGCGCGAACCCGAAGGACACACGCGTCACATTCTTCCGGTTTACTCGCTCGTCGACGGCCGGTCTCCAGTCTCTCTGGCTATTTCGCGTGTCGTTGCCTTTTATAGCGCTATCAGAGACCACCTGTACATTTCGTCGAATAAAGCTTTGGTCTCTCTCCTCAACGGCCTTTTGCTTTTCGCGTCTGATGATTGCGTACCTAGGGAAAACGCGACTTAGTGCGACAAGCACTAAAGAGTCTTTTCTGATGGGATGTCTCGCTTTATTACCGCTTTCTTAAGAGTTCCGTAGCTATTTTCCGGAGGCTGGCTCACTAACACATCCCGCAGCTGTGTCGTGACCTCTTTCGGCAAACGAGCTACTAACTGGCTGAATTTTCCTCGGTCATAAGAGACTCGGTTATTGTAGAATTCCGCCTCTAGGTGTACGAACCATAGGACAGGGTCCATCTATAATAACAGTGGGACTACCAATGATGTGGCTACTGTGGGATACTCGAGTGGCTTAGAGTCGTTAGCTGACATGGGTATGAGAAGTAACAGTTATACAGTAATAAATGAATAAAACGGTGATATAAAAATAATATAACCAAAATGTATAACGAACAAAGAAAAAACCTCCCGAAAGTGCAAGGCAAAATAACGATACGGAACGAACTCACCAAAGAACGGCAAAGTGTAGCCACGCGTTCTTGTTACTTTCGGGTTCATCAATTGTTCGAACTGATCCAACAAAAAAAACCAGTCACTCTTCACTATCGACTACCGATCGACATTGAAAAACCAAGACTCAGCGTGTTGACCTCCGTGTATTATTATTGACCCTGAAAAATAGAGCGTACAGAGAGACACGTCATGCTAGCGAGGCACGGAGCGAGTTGTGATTTTAGTTCCGTGACGGATGTCACAAAATGGATATCTTGACTAAAACAAAGGTGAGTGAGACGCCAAAATAATCGAAAAGGTACAGATGAATGCGACTGTCAAAATATTATTCATTATAGTCGCTACAAACGCAATGGTCGTCCAGATTGAAAACTGCCAGTTCTTCCAAGTCCACGATAAATTTTTCTTCGTGGAGGAGTAAGAATTCCATCCCGTTACCGCAAGCTTACCGGGTTGATGTCCTCATTGTCTTGTTTGGACGCATGTTGACTGGACCGTTTGAGCACACTGTTAGGGGTGGTTGCGTATTCCGTCCTGCCACGTACTTGTCCTGGTCACGTGAGAAAATGAAGGCATATGGCAGACCATACCTATTAAAATTGCTTTCAGCTGTGTGCGTTTGAATACAACCGTGTTGTTTGCACCAGAATCAGTAATTCGTGCAGCAACTGCCCTTGCCATCAACTGTTCCATCATATTACGAAGAAGAGCTGCAACACTGGAGGCACTGATACCTTGAAAACATTCAGCCTAAAGAAACATCAACCGGTCATTAATCTCACCACTCACCAGGGCAGACTGGAACTTGCACTACAACATTTTTCTATCAACTTCTTCTAACTGTGTTACTGACATCACGAGTAAGGATAAACACGACGTCTTTTTATTCGCTAATCGAGTTATTTCGGCAGCCACCCGTTCCTTGGTTGCCCGTAATGTGTTTATTTGCAAATTGATACCGTGAGCTACCTCTGAGGAAGTGTATCAGGTACAAAACACGCTCTGTTATCATCAAAAACATTGAGAAAAGATGAACGGATCTTCTGTGAATCAGTCTTAGTGACTTTTCCTTCTAAGTCACTTCCTGTAAGTAATTGATTCCGAAGTAAGGTTTTCACACCATTGTCGTTGTGGATGATGGTTTGTGCACCGTAAGTAATACAGTCGATGGGTCTTGAGTGTTCCGTTGTGAGGCTGCATAACGGAACTTGATAACTCATCGGAGTAGGCTCACACTTTTTTGCACTGCCGTCCTCTTCACTGTCATTGTCCGTGAATCTCGGTTGTTTACTGGTAACTGATTAACAAATAGCAACAATCAACTTACTTTAGACATTTAGGGGATAAACCCATGTTTATTGTGTCGTCACTGGAAGGCAGGTTATCAGATGTGTACCGCACTTCCATTTCTCTGGCATGTTCAAAGTCATTTGCAATGAAGTATAACTGTGTTTGTTATATAGTAGCCTCACTTACTTGTGGTAACCAGTATGGTAACTGGTAACTTCGGATCGTCTGTACACGGCTGCAAGTATTTCTGCGCATATCCGTAATACGCAGTTCTAGTCAGTCATGGCAAATCCGCCGTTGTTCCAGCAGCATCCAGCTAGCTGCTGCTGATAACGGCAACCTCTTCGTTTTCGTCGGCCTCAATAGTAACTACACAGTAACACTTTCGTCTATCCGTATCTGAAAGTCGGGAGGTTATCGTTGAGTTTAGGTAACATTGTTCAAGTCAGCGGAATAAAAGTTCACAAGCACGTTTTATTGGTTCACGTTTATCGGCGTTTTGTAAAACGCGTGCAAAAGTGGAGTAACCAGTGAAATTGATGACGAAGTAAAAAGGATACATTTACATAGTACCAAGTTTATCGTCAGTACCGCCATGTGGTATAAGATTAGAAAGTTCACTTACAAAGTCAGACAGATATTCGTTCACATTCCAAGGTTTGCTGCGACCAGCAAAAACGGCATGACTAACCTGCAGAGTACAGGCCACAACCGAAGCCTCGATGGCTTGATAGGTCCAACACCGTCAATGTGAAACCGAATGGCAACTTCATCAGCATTCATCAGTGATGTGTCATACAGCACGCGTAACAGGGCAGTTTGCAAACCAAAATGAACATACTGCCCACCAGGTATTGATTTTGAAGAGCAATCACGGGGTTCACTCACCAAAGAACGAACGTCAGTTGGCACAGGTCTCGCCAAAGGATTGATTATTCGTAAGAATGCTGCAACTGCTCTTCTGGGAATCTCATATTTTGAGACCCATTCTTTCGAACATTCTATCACGTTGGAGACTGCTCCACATTTTTCTGCGGTGGACCAACTGCTAGTGCCTGTGTCACTGAGAACAACGTCACCTAAAGAGAGAACACAGCACGCAGAAAAACACTTACTTTTCTTCTGTCTTGTCCTAAGGATACCACCTTCACACCGATCACTGGAGACCATTGTTAAAATTGATCGCCGCTTCCAACTATTGACAGTCTTTTGTGAAGACAGTTGTGTTGAATTCTCGTACGTTCGTCGATTTCGGCACATTCGCAACTTGCTGTAATGAACAATAGGAAGGTAAAAGAGAACTACAGTTGGAAACACTGTCGTACAACACCATTAGTATGAGAATGCCCGGTCAAACTGCTTTAGGTTCACAATGCTCCACCAATGCACACCACACTGGCTAACTAGAAAGTAATCAAGCTATATTGGGAACATTTTCAAAGATACAACATACAATTATTTCTACTCATGCATACTCCCCTCTTTATCTTCGCACAATTGTGTGCTTGAGAAATGACGTCCCAAAAACGGTGAACTCACAAACCGCTACTCATCTCGATAATAGAAGCCTCGAGGCTTGCCAACAACCGGCGTACGTATTGATTAGAAGAAGTCCGCGTTTAACCATTTACCCACCCAACAACTACGCTATATGGTCCAGCGGATGCGCCCGGTCGACAAACCCACACATATCGATCAGTCCCAAGCACCCTGCATCTTCAAGCGAGGCATGATTAGATTACAACACCTTGATTCGTCATCTCAGTGACGTCGACCAGCAGTCGTGCGTACGTGGTAACATGCAGTCAACCCCAATTCACCAGCGTACTGACTCTGATTTCACGCTTTTTAAGCGGAATTTTCCGCTGACTGTGTTTACAGAGGCTTCTGCATTCGTTCAATTTACCGGTTGTGAGCCCCCGATTTGTAGGATGAGCCTCATTTACCAGACGATTAAGGTGGTGGTTATGCTCTAACTCGAGAAAGGTCACAACCAGACAGGCCTTCCGTCGGACTACATGAAATCGTGAACTGCAACGTATTTGCAGTGGAGTGGATGGTTAAAACTAACAACTGTTAACCCACTAGACACGTCGTAAACCCCTGCATACGCTACCACGCCTCATATTTCGCACAACGGTAATAACTCTAGACGGTTTTCAGGGGACCATACCAACTTAACTTGTCGTAAATGCGGGCCGTTTTCGACCTACGGCTCGTCTCACAAGCGTAAATAACGCTCACATCCTCCATGTACCTTTGAAAGCACTCCCGGAACGGTGAGAAAATGTGGGATTCACGATTCTCAAACATCTCCTAGAAATCCGCAATATAATCCATTTCCCAAGAATAAAAAATCTCCTGATGTAAAGAATAATATCTGCATCATCTCATGTCTAGTTGTACATTATTTCGGAAACCATGTACTAAGACTGCCGCACGCAGGCAATCACAACAGCAGCTATACCGATTTTCGAAAAAAACACGACGAGATCGTTTTCAATTAACGGCAGGTTGAAACAAACAGCTGTGAGTCCATGACAGAGATTCCCGAGATCTTGACTCCTGCACCATGTATCAAGCTGATAAACCGTAACATGCGGTGAAATAACTTTCCACCTAAGATAACTAAAGAAATCACGTTCTACGACTAGCATTCAAGCACGTTGGTCTATCACCATCATTCCGACACCTTTCATGGAGTGACGAAGCCTCAGGGTCTGTTGTTTGAGTCTGCACCAGCTGCCACTTTCGGCACTCTGCGGGCTGATCAGCACCACGTGTTGCGTAGTACAGGGCGGACGGTCGCTACGATTGCTTGCGGGACGCTTCGACAGCCGGGTGCCGGAATGTCGCCGGTTCCTCTGGCAGTTCACAAGAAGTAACTTCGAACCCGGAAGTGCGATGAAGGCCATCCTAGCTTGGTCATCCGCTTCATCATCTACCCGCTAACAACCTGCTGCCAAATCTGACATGCTGAAATACGTGGTTCTGCCAAGATCATTAAAAATACCGTCGATTCTTGACAATCTGAGTGCACCCTTCTTTGTCATTCGGTTGGGTTTCCTGCAGTCAACACACAAAAGTGGATCACCGCCTTTCTTCTTTGCCAGAACTGTTTGGGCGGTCCATGGAGAATTGGAGGACGGATCACATTTTTACAGACCACACTTCACATTTGTTGTCAAGCATCTCATGTACCTCTCCTCGGAGTTGTGCAGTTATCGTATATGGATTGTCTTGACTGGCGGCGCATCCCCCGTGTAGCTTCTAAGCCTCATAATGCTTGTGCGGTATAGCCTTACTCCCTCCAAGTGTATATGTGCGGCCGGATTTTAATTATTGACTACAGCTATTCAGCACCTCGTGAAGCTCTGCTCAGTCGGATCATCTCGCCAATTTGATGATTCACGCAGGAGTGGGCCGCAGCCACATGGAAGGAAAAATTGGTGCCTGGCGAGACTATGGATATGTGCGTGAAATCAGTTGTGCCTGAGGAGCTCCTCACTTGAAGACTGTGTAAGTCGAGGACGCACTTCAGGCGGCCGAGTAAATCCATCCTCACTGTAACACGGAAGGCGAGACCAGGACTGACCGAATAAACTTTGCCACATGCGGCGTACGGCTATCATAACGGATGCAATTATTCTGCATCCCGTCAGCACTTGGCTACTACTGGCTGTGAGATTGCCCTGGCGACGTGGTTTCCACCTGTAACCCGAGAGTCCTCGTTCTGTATATGTATCATTTACGCTTAGTGATGCCCCGGTGTTACTCCGTACCGTAATTACTGCTAGTGGTCGGGAGCAGTCGGTAGGAGAGAAGGAACATGAACACAAACCTTACCCGTTCCAGCGTGGTTTCCGGTGGCCCAGTAAATGGTTTAGTAAGCTCAATGATTTACCCTGAATGCGTGTTCACGCGGTCTGCGTGACTTGCCCAATCATGACTGCCATTCACAGTCTCCGTGCGGCTAGTGTCTAGGACCCCGATGCCGGTTTGAGAGTCCTTTTTCTAGTGAGGGGCTGCTCCCCTTACTGGCTAACGGTGCCACAACGCAGTATTGTGCTGATCGCCAACTGAAAGCTGTCTGGAATCTTTCGAGGTTTTTGGTCAACCACAGCTCAGTGTCAAAGTCACTGGGTTGTTGGCACAGAAATCCTCTGGAGTTAGCCTGGGGGCTGCCTCTCGTAACCTCGTTCCGCCAGGTGCCGTAATTCACGAATAAACTACCGATCGGTCTCCCATCGGGCTGTCCACGGTCATATACCTATTGCCAGTAGACTGTCGGATTCAAAGAAGCACCAATGAACACCACGTTTCAGAGAACATCTCAAGATTTTGCCCTCGGAAAAAATTTTGAAGGCTCTCCCAACAGGGACGATTCTCCCCCACACTAAACCTGTCGAGATGTGGAGTCGACACTTACGGTGCCGTTGTCGTTGATTTTGCAGACTACCTGCCTAGGATGTTTGTCAATATCTGCATGGAGTGGACCGAAATCTCCGGAGTTGGGTGGAGTAACAAGGCGTTAATCTTCCTATACTTTACGTATGCCGATACTATTTTGCTGACATGGTTGCCGTCTTGTGCCTTGCAATTAGAGAGGAAGAGAGAGAGACTGTACCCACGGATACATTACGCAACATTCAGCAGTAGTTCAATTACTTGTCTGAATGTCCCTCAACCCGCGGCCCCTTGCGTAACGTTGACGCAAAGATCAGTTCAAATTCAACGGGCGCGCGCTAACTAGTTTCGATCCAGCCTTATAATAGCCTATTTGAGTACCTCGTGTACATAAGGCCGATTGTGCAACTACAGACAAAATGAGAGTATACGGAGCAAAGTAACATAACTCACTAACATTGCTCAAACTATGCACTTCACTTCATTATATTTCGATATGAATTGACTCCGTGTCGATTAATGTTTCTATAAAGTGCGAAGGTTGGCATCTGCAATACCACACTAGTCCAGTATGAATCTAGACACGCGTGGGAGTCGCCAGACTGGTAACGTTTAACAGAAAGGTTGATCTCCAAAAATGATGACATTGACATCTGTAGGATTCATACGTCCTGTCAACATGTCACAGCCGAACTTTTCTTACTCAGTAGTCGTAGGTGTTAACGAGACGTAGTTTTGAAATATATATGTGAACTTGTGGGTTTTTGGGAGGTAATCCACAGTCCTGTCTCACTAACTATTGGAAGGGTGGCTTAAATTTACGTGTTTCACGGATTTATGATTTTCAAAAACCCACTCGTGATTGAAGGGACACTAGGAAAGGCATCAGTCATAATGCAATGTTATATCGTCACTGTTATCTCATGCATGAACGGCTACTTCTTGAACTGTGTGGCAACTAGTTGCAGATATGCGCGTATTCTAAGTGAGGCATGCTCTACGGAACCTTCCACACAAACCGTAGGAGGCTTAGACGGATGAATCCAGTCTGATGACACATAAGTCCGCTGGGTTGTGCCAAATTTCTGCTGGTTCAAAAGTTAAACGTTCATCAGCTTAACATTTTATGAATGTAGAAAAAGAGTTGTTGGACAGAAACCGCAGGCGATGTACGGTGTATAACAGCTTACGAATCTAATAGGTAGTGTGGCAGATTTATGAATTTAGATTAGACCCAACTGTGAAAAGTCAGGGCTTCGGCCAGATTCGAACCAGCGACAGACACAGCATGCCTCAACGCGGCAAGCGCTCTACCGGCTGAGCTACGAAGCCGCACCGGGTGCTCGGAAATTTCACATTTGGACTCTGTTACCCACCCGTCCCACTGTCTCATATGGAATAAACCAAATGATTCAGGGGATCGACTGCCCTGGCAGGATTTCTCAAACAGCCGAAGCCCTGACTTTTCACAGTTGTGTCTCAGCTTATGAATCGTCAACAAAGCTGTTAGTTGAGGGTGAGGACGATTCTCCAGAAAGCAATGCGTTGTAGCTAACACTAGACAGCCCCCAAAATGTACGCAATAAAAAAAGCAGAAAAAAGTACACGGAAAACCGAACCTGATATGGGTAACTTATAGGTTCATGCACAAAAGTTAGGTTGAACTTCCGATGGGTGCGTCGCGAATGTAAGAGCTGATAAACGTTTGGTAGGTCCAAGTTTACGTGAACTAAAAATGAGTTACCGGATTAAATATCACAGTGGATACCCATGCAGCGACAGAATAAAATGTGATTTTTTATGGATGGCACCAGTAACTAACACTTATTTGCATGCATATGTGGTACTTATGTTTCCTATTCGCATGACACTGAATAAGTCATCCGAGCTCACCACCATTTCACAAGAGTGTATAATGTTCTGCATACAGCGAATTGTGGGTCTCTCTGAGCAACATCTTAATCGACAACCACTGATTCGTCGGTTATTGTTGATTGGGTTATTGGCATATAGATTGTTTCGAACGACAGAGAATACCTTCCGGAAAACAATTCTCTCGTGTCACTGTTCCACTCCGGCGGTTTTTCTACGTTCTCATTTGCCGTTATTCTTAGGCGTTATCAATCATCATCGTATCCAGTGCGGGCTCGAAGCAACTGTCTTTCTGTTTTCCAACTAGGTTAGAAATATACGGTTTGCTGTTTTTGTGATTCCGATTCATTTCTGCTGCGATTGCGTGCAAAAAGTACAGATGAACGGCTCTAAGTAAGAGTACTATACCACGCTTGCCTCCTCTTTCTGAACAGAGCCAGTTTGCCTAGAAAGTCGGTCAAAGCCTTTCAATAGACAGAAAAAGCCATCAATAAGGAGTTTTATTCACGTCTGAGAGATACGAGCAAACAAGTTGAACCTGAGGAAACTTTCTTGATTGTGAACAGGCTTTGTAATTATCAGTCTAGAGCTGACAGAGAGCTACCGTTAGCAAATCAATTTCCGATTGCACCAGGCAATCCGTACAACCCCCCACCACCCTTAACTAATTGCCATCAAACCAGCTGTAATCCGAGCAAATGTCAATTTGTCAACACCGACAAAAAGGTCGCTAAATGTTAGCCACTCCCACATGTTCACCGGCCTCCATCATTCACCCAAAGTGGAATATGATCCTCTGGTGTGTGGTGTTTGACGGTCTATAATTCGCAGGGTGTCTTGCCCAAGTAGTCTCCACTGAAACAGTAGTGGCGTAATCAGTCACCAGTGCCATGATAAAAGTCACAGCTTATCTCCAGCAACGGAGTTAGACGCCTGAATTGTGATGTCGTAGCAAGATAACGCAAACATTCGGAAGCGCAGCAGTTTAAGCAGAAGCTCAGATATCCGTTGGCAAAGCAAGCCCCATAAAGAATTTGTGAAACCAGTGCTGATTGTCATGCTCGAGCAACAAGAAAATGAACACACTTGAAGTGATGGAGACGGGTATTCAGCTATCGGTCATCATCTCAAGTATGAATTTAACAAGAGGAGGAAAGCAGCACAGCCTCACGTTGCGAGACAAGAAAATTCATTCGACTTCAGTTAGCGTGAGGACGAAAAAAATTGTGCAACTGGCTTTCGTCATGTATTGGTCACACCCAAACAGTCAGAATAGGAGAGCACTGTTCAACGCCAAAACCAATGACTAGTGGGCTGATTCGAAGAAGCGTTCTGGGATAGCTGCTCTTCCTCATGTATACAAAGAACGCGTCCGATATTGTCAAACCCTGCGAGGCTTGTGTTTGCTGACGATGTTAAAATCGTTCACACATCCTGCTAGCTCAGAAACACGGCTTTCTGTCTACAAAATATACGACAGGACCTAGCATCATTGCAGTTGTGACAGAAAACATGGCTGATGACGTTTCCAGCGGACAAATCTAACAACATTGTCTATGGTTTCTGAATACCTGATGGTTCCACCTCACTTGATTGTCATAATATTAACACCGTAACTCCCGATCAACATCCAGTCCCTCTAAACAATTATACGTCCAGGTAGCAAATAAAAAAGAACAATAGGATGTGCAAAAAAGACATTCAGTCTGCCGCTTACGATGCTGACTTCTAACAAACTATGTGCTCGGTCTCATTTTGAATATTGCACATTCATTTGCGGCCACCTACGTAAAACTGATAGGCTTGTGTTAGAAGCTCTCAAAAGATAATCCACCAAAAGCTTATCAGGGTATTCACCCTGCTAACCTATAGAGAGCGCTGCCAAAAGCTTCGTATTGATGCACTCCGATTAGAAAGACTGAAGCTGGGCCTTACACTTCTGTATAGACTGATACATTTGAACGCTTTTACTATAGCGTTTGCCGTTTGGTTTCAATATAGCTCACCATGTGGACTAGGAAATGAAGGTTCCACTTCACCAACTCAGCTAGCTCGGGAAAGCACACGCGCAAACTTCTTTACTGTAAAATATTCCTACATACGGAATACACTGTTGAATGTGATCAGTTTTAGTAACGACATTCACAGTTTCAAAGGGGCTGAGACAGCTATCTCACACAAGCAAAAATAATGCCCATCTTCGTTTGTTCGTCATAGAACATGTGATCATTCTGTTAATTCCCATTTAACATGTGAAATTGCGCCCTCTTCCTTATTCCCACAAGCGTCCGTTACATGTGGAAAACTTCTATGATAAATGGACGCCCAAAACTACATACTGAATAAGCGATTTGCGAAATGATTAACTTCTGAAAGCTTTTGGGCAGTCGATGACGTCCTGCATCGAAGTCTGCTACCGGATTTTGTCGTTCCAAGACATCCATCGTCTATATTTTCCGTACTCTATTTATATCAAGTAATAACGGGGTCCACTGACAATGCGTTTGGGCGTAAATATCGACGTGGTTTTCAACCATAAGAAACATCGGCGTAATGTGGAGTCGAAACTAGCCAGCGCACATGGACTGTAGTTGAGCTATCTAACAGGGCTTGTTGTTTTGTTGCTGGCGCCGTTTTAATTTCAATTTGTATGAGCCGTGCGTAAGGCTTACTGGGTTTTTAGCTCATGCTTGCTTGTGTTGTTTCCGGTTACAGGACTATGGTTAGAACTCCAACTTTAGGGGAACGTTGTTCCCGGTGACCCCACGTGACCCCAAAGTTGGTCCGCAAATGCCACTGTTATATCCCGGAACTGCCAAGCAAATACAAATGAGCCGTAACGATCCCTACGACATTATAATGCTGTACGTGCTGTAGTAACCCCGAAAAGCTGATACCCAAGCTGACTATAAGGGGAAAACTCTGGTCTCCAGAAAGAGAGCTTTTACCGTCTCAGTCCGAAGACAAATTACAAGCAGGGCTCCTGCGTATCTATAGCGCATCAAGCAACCTTGACAACAATTTTCAGTGAAGAACATGCAAGGCATTCTAGGTCATAAACCAGGGAACCCGCGCCCAGTGTGTTGATCGGCGTGAGAAATTAAAAAGACGATGCAATAATGGAGCGAAAAATAGAAACTCAAATTTACAAAAGTAGTATATGTTCATCACAGGTGAACAGGACAGTTTTTGGGGCATTTGACATATACAACAGAATTTTAATATCAGGGGCTTTTGGGATTCAATTGGGAGCAAATAGTAGGGTCTACCTTGCTGCCAGACCACCGTCTAGGTGTGAGAGATCTGTTGACAATGTTCTGCTGTTAGGTCGCTGCATGTACTGCGCTCTCCGAATTCGGTGCTCTGACTGGAATGTTGAACGTATCCAAACGTATGTCGAGAGGGATCTCCCTCTCACTGCTGCATTCTTCGGAGGTACTCCTCGATCGCAATTGGTTTCTCCCTTGCGACCAAGTCTCGTTACCAACAGCAACGTCATACATGACGTTTCCATTTTTGTTCACGAAGCAACCAGGTTTCCAGGTTTCGCCATCCACTCGGTGATCTCTGGCGTAGACGGCTGACTCCCACCTCGAATAAAGACTCTTGATAGTCCGTGACTTTCGGCAGCATAGCGTGGTGCATTGTCCAAAGCTTTTGGTCTACAAGTGCTTCTGCGAGAAAGAGCTGATTTGGTGTGGCACAGCTGGGATTCGTTCCGTAGGAAACCAAGAACTTTTGGAGGATATCTTCCGACGTCCCCTCTCCCCGTGATTCGAGAAGCGCTCGTTTGAAAGTATCTACGAAGCGTTCAGCCTGACCGTTGGACTGGGGATGGTACGGTGGAGAGCGTATGTGACAAATGACATTAAGCGCGGAAAAATTTTGGAACTCAACGTGAACTGTGTGCCATTATCTGATACGATGGTCTCCAAGAGTCCATTTCGGCAAAATATTCTCTCCAACACTTGCATGGTCTTCAACGTGGTCGGGGGAGATGGAGCGGCAATCTCCGGCCATTTGGAGTAAACCTCCACAAGAACCAGATAATGCACTCTGTTGATGGAATCAACATAGTCGATGTAAAGCCGAGACCATGACTTGCTGAGTTTCGGCCAGGGTACTGCTGCCAAACGAGAGGGGTTTTTGACTGCTTTTCGACAGTGCGCACACTCTTTGAAGAGGCTTTCGATATCCTCATCTATACCGGGCCAATAAGTGCAGCTTCGTGTAATCGACTCCATTCGACCTATTCCCGGATGTGCGGACTGAAACCGATGGAGTACTTTGAAACGCAGACGATATGGAACAAAAACACCGTCACCAAACATCAAGTAATTAAAACACTGAGTTCCCTCCAATAACCTCATCGGCGCAGAAAGAAGACATGTTGCGATATGTTAACATCAGTCGCAAACGTAAAACATGCAAGTTATATATGACAGACAATTAGAGAGAGACAGGGTACGGACACGCATACAATCACACCACGTATTGTCATCACCACCACGGCAACCCTATAGGTTGCTTCACCCACTTTTGTGCACACAGCGCCGGCTGGTGAGCTCTAATCAGCATGGCTTTGCTAAAGGCCAGTAGCTTCGGGTTCTCCTGACGACCAAATGCAAGGGACCAGTACAAACAGCTCAAAAGAATGATATATTTTTATTTTTGCAATTCAAAGGCGATCATCTGGCAAATGACATCAAGCACAAACTGAAGTGTTCCCTATCCCGGACGTATACGGCTGCCCAATTACGCTTGATTCAAACCACCAAAGGACGCGTTCTACACAATCGCGAACGCAGTCGGTCTGACCATTCTGTCTCTCACGTTGTCTATCAGTTCACTTGCAGTTGCGGTGACGTTTACATAGGCAGAACAGACCGACGGCTATCTCAGCGTGTGGCCGAACACCTCCCAAACTGGTTAAAACAGCGCATGACACAACTGGAAACCGATGGATCGGTTACTCGAAGCCCTGCGTCATCGATTGCCAGACACATCATGATAACAGGTCACCAGGTGGTCCCACTTAACTCTTTCAAAATATTGTTACGTCAGCAGAACCCGAAGCTACTGGCCTTTAGCGAAGCCATGCTGATTAGAGCTCACCAGCCGGCGCTGTGTGCACAAAAGTGGGTGAAGCAACCTATAGGGTTGCCGTGGTGGTGATGACAATACGTGGTGTGATTGTATGCGTGTCCATACCCTGTCTATCTCTAATTGTCTGTCTTATATAACTTGCATGTTTTACGTTTGCGACTGATGAGAGTAAACGAAATGTTAACATATCGCAACGTATGTCCTTTCTGCGCTGATCAAGTAATTACTCGTCGCACATAGCAAGCTCAATCTGTTGTGAAGTTTTTTCAATTCTCCGCCGAAATTTCCGGTTGGCCAACCCTCCGTGGTGTATCGCATGGACTGTTGAAGGATAGAGTCTTCATTCGTTGCCTGCTGGATTTCAAGAGCTGTAAGTGGCAAAGCATTGACGGCAATAGTGAAATAATCGACCGTATAGTCCGTTGCTGTTACTGCCGCAATGACTACTTCTTCGTCTGATGTGGGTTATTCGTTAATTGGTTGCAATAGGGCGTCCGCCTGACCAAACCCCTCAGCTCGTCGACACTGAATCTCGAATTCGTAACCAAGGAGAGATACCTGTTTTGGATCCAAAGATAGACAACAACAGCTTATGGTCAGCTAACAGTGGGAACGTACGCTCGTAGATGAAAATGTGGAAGCGCTGCACTGCATACACGAGGACCGAGGCTTCTTTATCGAGCCTACCATATCGTATCTCTCCTGGTGTAAGATTTCATGATGCGTGAATGAGGGCCTTGTGGGTTCCATCGGGAAACGTGTGAAGTATGACAGCACAAACTTCATACACAGGAGCATCAGCAGCCACAACCATCTGGAGTTTGGGGTCGTAGTGAGTCGACAAGAGATCGGAAATGAACATTGACTCTAGTTGACAGAAACGCGGATCAACAGTTGGTGGACAAATTTTACGGGACGTCTTTCCACAGCTGTTTGTTCGACGGCGGCCTGATACTACGAAGTGATAGAAGAAATGTCGAATAATAACTAATTAGGCCAAGAAGTGAACGAAAGGAACTCACGTCTGTAGGAGTCGGAATTCTCTGGATAGTATGAATATTCTTCGGTGTCAGTCCTCAGCATCAAAGACAAATCTTAGAAACTTAACAGATTGCAAGAAGAATTTGCATTTTTACGGTCGAAGACGGAAGCCACTATCCTGGATACGTTACAGTACTTCTTCAGTTCGTTCACACAGTTCCTCTGGAGTCACACCGATTATAGGCACGTCGTCTAGGTACACTGTCACATGTGGGATACCAGTCAAAGGGGTGTCCATCAGCTGCTGGAAGATGACTGTAGTGGTCTTAATACCAAAAGGAAGACGGTTATATTGAAATAAACGGTAGTGAGTATTAATGTTGATCAACTCGTGTGATTACGGAGCAGAATCCACTTGGATGCGCGCCTCTGCGAGGTCCAGTTTAGCAAATTTATTTGGCGTTGGTAAAAGGTAGCGGTGTGTTTGGAGCGCAGAGTTTAGGTCAGTTGAGAAATCGGCACAGATCCGTAGTACTCCACATGGCTTCTTGATTACTATAATGAGAGCCGTCCATGTAGAATAAGATACCGGTCTCAAGACACCTTCACGTTGGAGTCGTTGGAGTCCAGCATCAAATTCCGGCAAGCACACGTAGGATGCGTGGGATGGAAGAGTGGTGTCGGAGCAGGATGTAGTTGTAAAATAGCTGGTGATATTGTGCAGTGACCAAGGCCGGGTGTGAAAAGCGATTCAAACTGTTTTACAATATCACAGGACTGCTGATCAGACAACGCATGACTCACGTGATTGCAGATTGTGTTAGTGGGGGTGTCCGCCATACCGAGTCGATCAAACCAGTCGACTATAAGTAGGTTGAGTTCTGATGTTATCATGAAGCAGGACTCGTGAAACGTTGTACCACTGAATGGAACGCAGCAGTGCAGCTGACCTGTGAGTTGAACGTGACCACCACATGCAGTGATGGCGAACTGTTTGGCTTCTTGTACCGGAGGTTGCCAGGGCGTGCACCAGAGTTTCTTCGAAATGATAGTTATGTCGGACGCGGTGTGTAACTGTAACCAGATTGGCTAACTGTTAATATGAAGGGTTATGAACTTACATCGGGTTGGAGCACTGAATTGGAAGATTCTCATCAAGCTCTTTGTGTTGGCGACTGCCCTGGATCGCGACTTAGATCGCGACCTCGGTGTGGATCTTGAACGAGCAAGAGTACGTAGTTGGCTGGACTGATAATATCCTTCTTTATGGCCGACTGAACTGCATTGCTGACATCTGTGTTGTTTGAGTGGGCAGAACCTGACGGAGTGCCAGACGGCTTCCACATTACACAAGCTCCCACATAAACTTGTAACTGGGAAAGTAAAGTAAAGTCCTACCATTCGGACTGAATCAGATGAACATGCGGATCATCAATTTTCAGAATGCATGCGCCAACGTATTGTCAACTGCAAACCCATAATCTGTGAACACGTCTCCTTGTTGACAAAAGTTAATTACGTCATATCGCACGAACATACATTGTTCCGTTCAGTATGTAATTGACTACGATTGGTCGCGACCATACAGAAGAGCTGGCCAGAGATGCGTCAGGAAATAAGAGAATATGCATTAATTTTCCTGAAAAGATCATTATAAGTTGAACAGAGAGCAAATATATACGCACTTTACGGCCTGAAAATGCTATGCACATCACCGAGCACGCACCACAGAACAACGGAGTATAAGGCCGGAAACAGGCCGAATGTGAATCTGAACACACATGGAAGAAATACGGTGGTGCTATCTGCTAATCAGTCGCTAACATCGTGGCCAAGGCAGCACATACGGAGGTGTGCACCAGCGTCGCAGAACAACCTCCTCAACATATCACAACGACTGAGACTTATCAGTTGCGTGAAAGACTACAAATGTTTATGTGGCATCCACTTGGTGATGGCTTCCCAGGACATGACGAGAGGTCGCTGAAGCCGACCGTCTGTGCATTGGTTGCTGAGTGGCACGTATTTATGCCACATGTGCCCCAACTCCCCTGGGAAGTTGTTCCAGATACCAAACTTCAGCTGCCGTCCCGTCGTACCAATGTGGTCGACCAAGCAACAACATGAAAATTGGTATATAACACGGGATCTGGTGACAGGAAACGTTTGAGGAGGAATTGAAATCGGTTTTCTGACGTAAGCTACTGATTATTTGCGAAACCATACAATCGTGGTACAACGGCGTTTAGCCGGAGTTATAGCGACAAACTGAGATTACGTACTTTAATAATTAAATGTAAAAAACATCTCGAATTTGGCTACAACACCACTGTTTGCTCGATAAGACCAATTGAAGAAGCTTTTAGATCAGTGAGAGTGGATCTCCACAAGTGTAAATAAATGCAACGTGAGCACTGCCCTGGATGGTACCATTGGGAGTGTATAAACGTCCCCATTTCTGTTAAGGATTTGTTCTTCACAGGCTGCCAACGTCACTTCGAGAGGTATGCTCGTTCAACGCTTGTTGTGGTGGATAAAACGCGAGTTTCTTCTCGTAAACCCGGTATTTTCCTTTTATTTCACAGGCCCACCACGTGAATCTAACCCCTCCTCATCGTGGAGTGGCGGTGAGACTGGCGTGTGCACCAGGCCAGTGGGGCTCTCATATAAACACCACACCGCATCGACGTTGGTGCTAATGCTCGTCTTCGGTATGCTTTCGGAAAGAGCACGGAACGTTGAAGAACAAACGGGAAAATACCGTAATTGCATGTTGACAAATAGAGTGCTGGTGCTAATACTGACAGTGTTCTTTCGTTAAGAGCATGTGTAACAATATGGGTGCGACTAATATGTAGTGCGAGTCTGTGTAATCCGACTGATCGTTGGTTGTCTGAAATGGTCAGCGCGAGTTTTCCATACCTACCGAACCGTTCTTTTTCGGTATGTTGATCGGTCGACCCAGCGAAGTTGTGTGAACAAAGTCGGCGAGCCACACCACGATCGATATAGCTTCGCCACTACTGTGTTCAGAAAGACATACCGTTTGGCCTCGGAGGTTGCTTGGAGTGTGGTGCTGACGCTCCACTGCGGGTCCACCAAGTGGATGGTTGCTGACTAGCTTGGTCTCGCTGAGAGTAGATTGTTGGCGGCTGATTGGAAGTAAGTGGGTCAAACTGGATCATAGAATTAAGTAGACACGCATCCCCATTCAGTGTAATGTAAACATCACTCGCAGCTGGGGGACAGCAGTGACCACCAGATGTCTAAAGGACACCGTCTGAGCGTCATACAAGGAGCTGCATACTTCGCTGCCGCTGAGCATCGCTCTGGCTATTAGAATGCCCCGTGAGTATTTTGCATAGTATACGAATTCGGCCGACGGCATTTGGCGCGTAGATACTTTGCTATCGGTTGCTTCAAAACAAGCTTTCACCAGACCAGCAATCAACACCAAAATTCATCCTCTCACTGAAACATGACAGACTGCCGTTATGCGTTTACCACTCCCTATCTGAAATGGCCATTTTGATGGCAGTCTTAGATCTTCAAAAACGAGCCGCTCAACATTCGTTCTGTGATACGGAATCACACTGTGATGCTGAGCGCAACTGTTTGACACAGCGGTTTAGGGCGATGAATCACGCAAGAAATTCGTAGGGGAACCGTGTGCGGCTCTGCTTACGTGAAGACAAATATGAATGGCCAATTGAAGGCTTAAACCAGACGGGGTAGCAAGTTGTGTCTGCTTCAGTTGGCTAGACAAAGACGTATAGCATGTACATAAAGCTAAAAAAAAATCAACACGGATTGCGGATCAGTGACGAGTAGCGTGCAAACATCATGTCTTACGTGTCGAACTTGACGAACGAAGCATGTGATATAGTAAACAGTGATCGAAATAGTTAACATGGTGGGCGATTATCAGGTGCGAGTTTACTCTTCCTATACACACACATGTGCCTCTATGTTATTCATGTGAGGCCATTGCGGATCATGGATGCGATGCTGTATTACTTTCCACTTCCAACATTTTCAGTAGCCCGGCAGATCTGTATTCGCCACTTTTGCGCACTTTTTGGTTGAAACGGCCGCGACACCGTCCAGTGACTCCTACGTTCTATCAGTCGTTTTTGGTTCTACTGGGAAAACCTCTCAAATTGCAGCGACTTTTCGAGTTAATTAATGTGAGAATCGGACGCAGCCGTACTCCTCCTATATGCTTACCGATGTACATTCTACCGCTGCAAAATCTGATGGTTGATTTGTCTTCAACTCATTTGTTTTTGCTTTATCGCATCAGCTTGGCAGTTGTGCGAATAACTGGTTGTCTATCATTGTACTTTCTTCGAATGGCGCATGCACTATCTTTTGGAGCTCGGCCCGTTCTCGGTGACTTTAACGGGTTTACCGCTCGGAAGAACGCGTTAGAGTATGAGTGTCAAGTTATGTCGTTGTAATTCGCCCTTAACCTGTTCGGTAATACTTCGTGATCTACTTATCAGAAATGTCAGCCGGAACTGTTCAGGTTGTTTTCTAATCACTTTGACTACTTGTTCAACATTACTGTGGCATTTCAGCCAATCCTGGTTTAATCTTTTGGAATGGTTGGTTTATCGCTACGTGCCGTTCAACGTCTTCATGAAAGGTCGTGTGTAATCTGCGCAGTATTCGCCAATGGAATACTCTTGTCGGCTTTCCACTTCACACCTCTAATTATAGCTAATGCGGTCGATTTTCTCTTGTCTCTTCTGTTCACTTTAACTGGTTGATATCAGTCTTCCATCCGAAATGTCCGAATTGTACGTTTGCGAATGTCGTTTTCGGAATTTGAATGGTCTCAATACATTCGTGTATTTTTATCTCATTTGTCACCTGTTAGCCGATCAACATGCGCTTGGCCTAATCCGCTGACACTGTAATCAGGGTATGCGGAAACAGATTGTTCGCTTATTTTGACAAGTTACCCAGGTACCTTCGTTTGAATGACTCACATCCACTCTGAGGCAGCCCCAGCAGTCAATTGGTGCGTCACGGATGTTCGTGTTTCTAGGCCTGCACACCCTATTTTTGTCCTCATAACGCTTTAGATGCATAATCGACCCACCACAGTGTTACCAGTCTTGCCGTCAAACATTAATTCGGAGTGCATATCCGGCTATGGTTCTCACTATCACATGGAGCGATAATCCGTCAATGTCTGTTCAAACGTTTCGACTGTCACTTAGTAAGCACAACCTGCTCGCTCGGTACGCGTAACCACGCCTGTGAGCACAGGTTGGCTACCTCTATATGCCTCCCTAGACTGTTTACATGTCTGGCTGAGACAGCTTTTGGACTTAGTCAGTGATGCGGCAAACTCGGCGCTATCGGCAACGCCAACCACACAAGAGCCATCCGCATGTGTACGTTCCCCTCCTCTCAAACTGCCCGGGCCTACTGGTTTCTCCCATGTGTCATTTGTATGTGAGTTCTTGCTTTGACTTTTGTAGTGGCGCCTGCTTGCAAAAAACGAATGAATTGGACATATCTGGTCTATGAGGCGCGGTCATCTCATTTCCCCCTTCGATTTCGTCTGAACTATCCGCAGCTCGCTGTTCTCGGTAATACCGGCTCTCTCACCCCATTATAACAAAACACAAAATTTATGTGACCAACTGCTAACGGTCTAATACACGTGACAAATTGAAATCCGAGTTCTTGTCAACTATTTTTAATGGTCTGGTTTTATCTGTTATGGTAGCTACCGGCGGTAAATGCTTGACGAATGTTGGTTTCTTGGCAGAAATTCAGTGGCCACGCTCTCTGACTCACTTCACTTCCTTCTCGTTGATCCTTCTTCTTCTTACATTCTAAATCTTCTTGGTAGTGATTGCCAGCCTCCCTTACCAGGACTAACAAAATGATTCGAATTTGACTCGCCGCAAATCAATCCTCCCACGGACGTCACTCTCGATGCATTACTGAGGCTTGATATCGCTCATTTGTCGAAGCTTGTTCTGGCGCAGCTTGTTCACCTTCAGCTTTTACTGCTAGGCATCTGTTCATATGCATCTTGGTTTCACTTGCGCTTGATCGCTCCGTCATTACGTGACTGTTATATTTGGTCGCGACTATGTGAATCGTTGTGCTTGGAACTGGTTAACTTCGTGCATTCAATATAAAGGTTTGCTGTTATCTTGTTTTGGTAAGTTCTCAATATTGTTCTTGTACTTTAGCACCTCACTAATGAAAAAGTGGCCATTACGACCGTCCTCCATTCTGGAACCGAATCGAATGTTTGATGAGCTTGGAATTTGTAGAAGTGAACATTTCAGATCCTGCCTATCGACAGATGTTGTGAGTGTACACAGTGTGTCTGGAAGTATCACTAGACTTACGAAATTTACAGAATCCGCTGCAAAAGACTTGCTAACACACTTGAAGTTCATGATGGTTGTCTTGGTTGGTGTAGTTGAAGCATTCAGGGAGGTGGTAATCGGCACCTAATGTCTCCAGTTTTTAATTTAGTTTCGAAAACTTATAGCGGGCATACCGGAATGAGGATGTAGACATTGACGAACAGGTTTGGATTATGAGTGAAATGCGGTTTAACACGCAGTTTGTTTGCGGCAATCCACTGTATGGGCAGTTACCTATAGATTTAGTTGATGGTACCTTTCATGTGAAAAAAATGAATATCGAATTGTCTCATGAGGTTTGAAACTGTCACATGAATGCGTCAAGTGATGTGGAATGAAAGAGCGGTTAGACGTGAAGTGCGTAGCGGAGGTGGGTCATGGTTATTGTTGTGCCCGAAAACAGTTATCCCGACCGCATAACCGACGGTGCATTTTCTTAGCGGTTGTGCCACTATGTCTTTCGTCCTCAACATTCATTCTACGACTCCTAGGCTCAGTCAACACCTCATGACTGACGTGGCTTGACAATCCGGAGATCAAATCAGACATCTAGTTGTTTGACTGAATGATGCACCAAGTTAGTTTTTCCTTCGTTCGCTCGAAAGTTGTGGTGTGACGAATCTGAAGGTAACCAGCCGGATGAGAGATAGCTAAAAACAGACTGCTCGTGAAATCACCTCCTACATCTGATGAATGTGAATTAAAACGTTGAACACGATTTCTTTCTCACTGTGAATAGCTGTTGGTTTACTGTCAGATGTTAATGATTCCCAGTCTGGTTTCGCAGCGCAAATGTTGTGTGATGACGGTTGGCAATATGTATTCCACGACCGTCCGTCAACATCACACCGGCTGTTATTTTCGTTACCTACGTCGTTTCACATGCTTGCAAGCAGGCAGATCACCGTGTTGCTTACGTTTCACCCTCACAGCGTTCACCCACTACTCCCGCTACCTAAATGTGGTCGCTGGATGGTTTGTCATATGGTCAATGACTGTAGGTTGCGAACACTGAAGGTGAGTTGACAATGAGCATGCTGGCGACTTGTCCCTTCTGTTATTCCATCATATTTGCACATGAGAAACCTCGACATTCGAGGCTCGCGTGAAAAAGTTATCCATGATCAGCCGTTTAGAAAAAAAACGTGACGGCAGCTGGGCTAGTTTCAATGTCTGCTGACCCAGTCACTAGATTCGTTCGTCAAGTTCGACACGTAAGACATGATGTTTGCACGCTACTCGTCACTGATCCGCAATCCGTGTTGATTTTTTTAGCTTTATGTACATGCTATACGTCTTTGTCTAGCCAACTGAAGCAGACACAACTTGCTACCCCGTCTGGTTTAAGCCTTCAATTGGCCATTCATATTTGTCTTCACGTAAGCAGAGCCGCACACGGTTCCCCTACGAATTTCTTGCGTGATTCATCGCCCTAAACCGCTGTGTCAAACAGTTGCGCTCAGCATCACAGTGTGATTCCGTATCACAGAACGAATGTTGAGCGGCTCGTTTTTGAAGATCTAAGACTGCCATCAAAATGGCCATTTCAGATAGGGAGTGGTAAACGCATAACGGCAGTCTGTCATGTTTCAGTGAGAGGATGAATTTTGGTGTTGATTGCTGGTCTGGTGAAAGCTTGTTTTGAAGCAACCGATAGCAAAGTATCTACGCGCCAAATGCCGTCGGCCGAATTCGTATACTATGCAAAATACTCACGGGGCATTCTAATAGCCAGAGCGATGCTCAGCGGCAGCGAAGTATGCAGCTCCTTGTATGACGCTCAGACGGTGTCCTTTAGACATCTGGTGGTCACTGCTGTCCCCCAGCTGCGAGTGATGTTTACATTACACTGAATGGGGATGCGTGTCTACTTAATTCTATGATCCAGTTTGACCCACTTACTTCCAATCAGCCGCCAACAATCTACTCTCAGCGAGACCAAGCTAGTCAGCAACCATCCACTTGGTGGACCCGCAGTGGAGCGTCAGCACCACACTCCAAGCAACCTCCGAGGCCAAACGGTATGTCTTTCTGAACACAGTAGTGGCGAAGCTATATCGATCGTGGTGTGGCTCGCCGACTTTGTTCACACAACTTCGCTGGGTCGACCGATCAACATACCGAAAAAGAACGGTTCGGTAGGTATGGAAAACTCGCGCTGACCATTTCAGACAACCAACGATCAGTCGGATTACACAGACTCGCACTACATATTAGTCGCACCCATATTGTTACACATGCTCTTAACGAAAGAACACTGTCAGTATTAGCACCAGCACTCTATTTGTCAACATGCAATTACGGTATTTTCCCGTTTGTTCTTCAACGTTCCGTGCTCTTTCCGAAAGCATACCGAAGACGAGCATTAGCACCAACGTCGATGCGGTGTGGTGTTTATATGAGAGCCCCACTGGCCTGGTGCACACGCCAGTCTCACCGCCACTCCACGATGAGGAGGGGTTAGATTCACGTGGTGGGCCTGTGAAATAAAAGGAAAATACCGGGTTTACGAGAAGAAACTCGCGTTTTATCCACCACAACAAGCGTTGAACGAGCATACCTCTCGAAGTGACGTTGGCAGCCTGTGAAGAACAAATCCTTAACAGAAATGGGGACGTTTATACACTCCCAATGGTACCATCCAGGGCAGTGCTCACGTTGCATTTATTTACACTTGTGGAGATCCACTCTCACTGATCTAAAAGCTTCTTCAATTGGTCTTATCGAGCAAACAGTGGTGTTGTAGCCAAATTCGAGATGTTTTTTACATTTAATTATTAAAGTACGTAATCTCAGTTTGTCGCTATAACTCCGGCTAAACGCCGTTGTACCACGATTGTATGGTTTCGCAAATAATCAGTAGCTTACGTCAGAAAACCGATTTCAATTCCTCCTCAAACGTTTCCTGTCACCAGATCCCGTGTTATATACCAATTTTCATGTTGTTGCTTGGTCGACCACATTGGTACGACGGGACGGCAGCTGAAGTTTGGTATCTGGAACAACTTCCCAGGGGAGTTGGGGCACATGTGGCATAAATACGTGCCACTCAGCAACCAATGCACAGACGGTCGGCTTCAGCGACCTCTCGTCATGTCCTGGGAAGCCATCACCAAGTGGATGCCACATAAACATTTGTAGTCTTTCACGCAACTGATAAGTCTCAGTCGTTGTGATATGTTGAGGAGGTTGTTCTGCGACGCTGGTGCACACCTCCGTATGTGCTGCCTTGGCCACGATGTTAGCGACTGATTAGCAGATAGCACCACCGTATTTCTTCCATGTGTGTTCAGATTCACATTCGGCCTGTTTCCGGCCTTATACTCCGTTGTTCTGTGGTGCGTGCTCGGTGATGTGCAGAGCTTTGTCAGGCCTATCCTCGTCAGTATTTCCTCCGTACTGTTGTTCGCTACTTCTGACCTACGCTCGAACGGAATCAGTTTATTGTTTGCACGGATCACAATCCTTATATATCACCCTATATTCTAGCATATGATATTGAACTCCCAAGAGACTAGTTTGCTTCCTCGGCAAATTCTACTCTTTCTTGACTCTCTGTGACATTCCCTTTTGGACTGGCATTACTCTGAGGAGCACGGAAGCGTGGGCACCTGTTTCGGAACCAACGGCGGAATATATTATTCGTGTATTCGTGCAGATGCAGTCAACATCAGCTCATACAGACAGCGACAGCCGTGGAGAGAATGAATGATGTTTATAATCTCTGGGATCACTCTTAAGTTGGTGCATAACCAGGATGTTGATTGATTGAGGTGTAACCAACCAGAACGGAGCTTGTGTGAAAGCACTATCGTAGGACTTACAGGCAGCACTGACGGGTGCACGGCAATATTCTCCTGCACATGATGGTGCAAGGATGCGTTACAGATAGTTTCTCAGTTTTACCTGATCAAACGGTTGTGTACAAATGAAAGCCCGAGGAATAGCGGTCAGTTGGTGTGATGGAGGAGAGGGCGGAAATTCGTGTGTCACAAGGCACTAGATTCGAATCAGCCTGGTAAGATCTCTTGAAATCTACTGTGAGTGCTCTCAGTGACCCGGCTCAGTACTTTTCTTTAGATCTCCCAGTACGAGACACATACAATGGATTATGTCAGCCAACTGATGTAGGCTTCAGACGTTAATCTGTCTACGACTTCTGCTACCGGGTTTAACATTTACACTGTTAGTCAACCTCTGCATGTTGATCAATTTGTGACGGTATCTGAATGCTCGAGTTGACGTCCTTCGACAAAACAGAAGTAATTACGCTAAATTCTTCAGGTTTAATTTTCAGAAGTACAAGCCCCGATAAGCTGATATTCAGAAACTGATATCCATGAAGTTAACACATTCAAAGCAGTAGCTTTTTAAATGTGGTTCTTCTAGTAAAACTATCGTTAACTCCACCAGTTACGTTTTTAACGAAAGAGGTGCTGAAGAACTTGGCCGTTGTTGTCCGATCAACCCATCGTGTATCTACCCGTAAATCCACTCAGCAGCTTTTCACGGTTCGGTAGAAGTTCCAACAAATACCTTACTTAACTCCGTTTGGTAATTTTATGGAATAAACGGGTCCGCAGCTTACAGTCCGTAATTTCATTCTTAATATTAACTAAAGAGTAACAACTGCCCCCCAGAAATTCGCCTCTGATGAAGCCCCAAACCTCCACTGCAGTATGATACAGTAATACCAAAAACGCACGGAAAATGAGGGACTGCCATTTTGACAAAGAGGTTTTTTGAGGACACAAAAACCACTCTTTCAAAAACTATACAGTGTTGTTTACCAACTTCCCTTCATAAGCTGTTCAGTTAAGTCGAGGTGGTTGAGGACTTAGAAGCTACACGTATTAGTCAAAGGTAATGGCATGCTATGATTTAGAGGAATGTGCAGCGCACATTGGGTTGACTTGTTTACCTTATAGACGTTGTGAGTGAATAACAGGTGTTGTATCTTTATCGCGATTCAATCAACAATAAGCCTTAGAGGCATAACAACGGTAGAGAGAACACGTGACTCAGCAGAAGTACATAGTATGTCGTCGCATTTACAGGCGGTGGCGACAGTTTTAAGCGCGTGGACGTTGAGGCCGCGATCAATCAGAACGCAGCTTGAGTCTTGGCAAGAGTGTAGGATACACAGGCGGCCTTGACGCGCACACAACAGCAGGTAGTTGCACAAAGCTTAAAAGCAATCACAGTTCAGACAAAAAGCTGTATTGTTTCCTCTCTCTCTCTATAACCTTGAGGGTTAAGCATCTCTTAGTTTTGCCTGTGACTCCTTCAGCACTCACCAACGAACAGTGCGGGGCTAACCTAATAAACTTTCTAACCGAGTCCGCTCAGCGACCATTCACTTCTCGGGAGCTCTTGTGTGCAGACATCAAGTTGTGTAGTTAGGTTTCTGATTCTGGTAAACAGTCTATAAAAACGAACTCAGCGAGATCCAGTAGACGATGCTATAACTAAATGGCTTCAGGGAGGTAAAGAAGTGAAAGTAGTTTGTCGTGACTTTGACATTCCTAAAGAGACGGCTTCTACTATGCAAAGAAAACCAGGTAGAGGAAGAGCGGATAGATCTTTCACCTGATCATGGATGTAGCGTTCACTTATTTACCTTTCAGCACCGGTACTTCTTTTCCCAGTCAAAGGACGCGGTACTTTTGATCTTAGAGGTTGTTTTCAGTTCGGCTGCTCGATATGCTCTCTGAGACTTCCTCCACTGTATCAGACTGTTGAAAGCAGTATATGCACACTTTGGATATGGAGTGCGCATTTATAGACACTTCGAACAGTGTTCGACAAGATTTTCTGAATCCCCGCTTTTTCATTTATCTCATAAACAGTATTCTGGAAAGGACATCTGGAAGTCCCAAAGACCTTAGAGCCTCACTTCGGCTAGGTAGGGAGGCGACTGCTATTGAGTTTTCGAGCGACAGTGCTTTACCTAGATCTGCAGACAATACACAGACTATGTTGAACCGCTTGAATAACATGACCGGTTTGCTTGGTTTGCAGTTTTCAAGTGTAAAGTGTTGTACCATGATTGAGCTAGCACTAACATCATTTCTGTTGGTTTAGACAGGTCGGTCAAGAAGGTCACTCACGTCGTCTGGGTAATACCATCTTATCAGCTTGTAATACTGTTAACGAGGATTCCATGGGTGTAGCAAAAGCATTTGGTGCATCCGCTAACCCTTATGGCTTCATAAAGACATCCGATTATCGACTAAAATAGATGTTCACAAGACTCATGTGAGCTAATTTTTGCTTTGTGACTCAGAGACTTAACCCATTCTTGTGAAAGACGTTTGGAGAATCTCGACACTCGACTACCTTTATCCCATCAGCTAATCTGACTGTGTGGACACCTCATCTCTTCATCGGCTTGCAGTCGGGAGATGCACATTTACGTGACCGATAACCGAAGTACTGAAACTGCATAGTCTATATCCGTTAGTTCGCGTATTCTCTAGACAGACGGAGCGTCTGCCGTACTGCTCATTTTTCATTGTAGCAGCTGACGACTTGAAGAAGCCGCACGACATCCAGGCGGTGACGTAATCGTAGGATATGAAAGCCTTGAACATCTGGTAAATGTGGTCTAGGCGGTTGGGAAGCCCACGACCACCCATAACTCTTGCTAAAGACGTTCTTTTATATGGAATTAAGTTACACTTGATGGTGAACCTGTACACGCACGGTGGTTGGCCCTCTTTTTTCTTCCTGGAGAGCCAATAATTTTTCGTTTTTTCCTCTCGTTCTTGTTCTCCACACGTTTGTGCTTATTTATTACTCTACCGTTTCCTGGAGTACTGCCTATACCAACAGTTACCCAAGGCATACGCCCAAGAGTAGGAGAAGATGCTGCTATGTCCCAACAAGTAGAATGATTCTTTGACTACAGTATTCTACAGAAGACTGTGAGCCGTGAAAAACTTCGGTTAATGAACCATTGGCAAACTGTACAATAGCTAGTCATCGTCTGTCACTATATGCAGAGATATCAAGCAGACGGTTAATTTAAGTTTTCCCTCAGATAACAAAAGAAACGACAACGATTTCGAGTTTTTGATCATCAAAGTGTGTTGAGAGTTCCGTAGTGTTCTGTTTAGTACTTGTGCTAAATGCATTTTGTGTGAACTTGTTGATCTAGAAAAACGATTTGTCTACCTCCGTATGTTTTTTAATGCCCAGATTTACTGAATTCTGCGTTGTTATTTTGATACGGATCATTTTCGTTTGTTTCATTATGAGGTAGTTTGGTTCATAATCATTGGATACGTTCGTAGATTCTCAGCTTTACTCCTTCCGGTGCGTAGAAAACAGTTGTAGACAAGAAAGGTTAGGCTGTAAGGGGGAAATTTGTTTGCAAGATGCCAGCAGTTTGAAGCAGTAGACAGACAAAATACACATCTGGATGGTTCTGGGAATGCGTTATTTAGCTGAACAAGTAAACGATAGCGCAGACTGAACCCGCTCATACACAGATCGAGTAGAATTTCGAATATCTTCTCCGAGTCAATTGTGACCGCCTGTTCTAGCGCATTCCAGAGCGTGTAGCTTTTGAGGGAAAAGGTTTGGCTGACATAGGAGCGTGCCCACTTCAAAGCAAAGTTTAAGGTAACGTCTTTTTAATTGCAGGTACCTAGCTGAGGAGAGGATGACTGTTGGTGGGGGAGGTGGGACAATGATGTAGTTTGTGAGTTCGGACTACGTTAATCTGTTGATGTCGATCGTTGATTTAGGAGTAACTTAGTGCTGTCGGTCTCTTTGGATAAGCGCACATACCAGGCTTTGTGACCTCCTAAGTAACTCCTCAGTGAACACCTACAACAAGATCCACATTTTTTTAAATTGCTATATGTCTGTAAGTCTGGTGTAGTGACTTGTGTATTGTTAAAAAACCAGACTGACGTAGTCCACTGTCTTGATCCAGATGTCATTACTAATCACTGGAACATTTTTTCTGGGGACTGGAAACATGATTAAACTTGTTCCGATGAACGGCTTGCTTATGACAGTGGGTGTTGTGTGTTTAAGTGTGTTGGTATCGAGCGGTGAAAGATTTCAGATCCGATGGAAATGACACAGTGTATATGCATTTAGGTCCGTGTCCATCGCCAAAAAGATTGACGAATAGCATTTTAAATTACTGGTGAGTAGTCGGGGATTTGGTTTATTTTCAAGTTGACCATCACTCACATTTGATCACAGCGTTCGCATTCAGATAGACTTTCCTGCCAGCCTCTTTCGAATAGATGCACTAGGCTCGAGTTTCGATCTGATTAGAGTTCACCAGTAGTGCATATCCTTGCCATGGCCGGGATTTAAATCCCGGCCATTCCAATCACGAGGCAACTGTGTTTACCACTGCGCCATTCACCTCACATTAGGCACGATCGAATCATCAAATCTGAACGATCAACCACTCTCACTTGTGAGCAATGACCCATCTCGGAAGTCCTAATCACGGGGTTAGCGACTGGAGTTAACAGGACAATTACTGTGTCTCCTCTTGAGACGATCGGGCAACCTGATCATTGCTCACAAGCCAGCATGGTTGATGATTCGATCGTGCCTAATGTGAGGTGAATGGCGCAGTGGTTAACACGGTTGCCTCATGATTGGAATGTCCGGAGTTCAAATCCCGGCCGTGGCAAGGATATGCACTACTGACGAGCTCTAATGAGAGCGAAACTCGAGTCTAGTACTTCTTTTCTAAAGAGCCTGGCTGCAAAGTCTATCTGAATGCGAAGGCTGCGACCAAACGTGAGCGATGGTCAACTTGAGAATAGTATTTTAACCAAAACACAAACAGTTGACTGAAGCCAACCGTCAGCCCACTGTCAGCTATAAACAAAAACGCCTCAACAACCTGTCAAGCATATTACAAGCATATGTCATCACGTAGCACTCACCAACGGGCTAACAACGCCCGCAAATGTTAGAACACGATTCCGCTACACCTAAATTCTTTCACAATACGACAATCGCACTTTAGGGGCAGAAGCAGTGTTTTTGACGGACAATGTCGCACAAGAAGAGGCTGTCTAATAAGTATAAGCTGGCTTTGAGACAGTCGTAAAATACAACCTCGTGTCTATCCACTTTATACTCTAAAAAAGCTACATTTGAGTTTTTCTTAACCCTTTGCCTACGGGCCAGTTTCTCTTTTCGAAGTTATCTCGTTTGAGCTCCATTAAGGTATCATTCTTGATATGACTCGACGATGTGTATCTAACAGTGGAAACGCTTCAACGTGATAAATTAAGAAAGGTCCAAAGATGATCTTCTGATGGTCGTTTTCGTAAAGTTTGTGAATATACGTTAAACGAACGTTAAAATTGCGGTTACACGACATAACAATGTATCTTTTTTATCGGTGCATATTTAGTTCGATCGGATCTGTCTCGGAATTTGACTTTTTGGGTTTTTGTAGGATTCTCGATTGTGTCCAACTTTATGAGACCTACCATTTTTATATTTGCGAACCATCACTCAGCAGTTCGCTTGTGCATTTTGAACCAATGGAAACTTCCACCAGATCACGTTTTATCTGGTATCTAGTCATTCCACATGGTACAAACGAATCCTCGACTCCACTAATATCTTCATAATCATGTATTCAGTAGACCACTCACTGTCTATTTCAGTCGTTAGAGTAGTATTTCCGCCTATGAGTCTAAAGATGTGAGAAGCAAACGAAGTGCGTAAGGTGAACTAACTTACTACACCATTTATAAGTGTAACTACAATACATCTAGAATTACTTTAAACAAACGACCAAGTGAAAAAGGAAAAATTAAACGCCAGTGGTTGCTTGAAGATTTATAATGTTTATAATGTTTATAATGTTTATAAGTCTTACATATTTACAACTGGGGAGTCCAGGATGAATTAATTTCGTTAACGCTGTGATTTATAATGTGATTTATAATGTGTGATTTATAATGTGATTTATAATGTTTATAATGTTTATAATGTTTGTAAGTCTTACATATTTACAACTGGGGAGTCCAGGATGAATTAATTTCGTTAACGCTGTGATTTATAATGTGATTTATAATGTGTGATTTATAATGTGATTTATAATGTTTATAATGTTTATAATGTTTGTAAGTCTTACATATTTACAACTGGGGAGTCCAGGATGAATTAATTTCGTTAACGCTGTGATTTATAATGTGATTTATAATGTGTGATTTATAATGTGATTTATAATGTTTATAATGTTTATAATGTTTATAATGTTTGTAAGTCTTACATATTTACAACTGGGGAGTCCAGGATGAATTAATTTCGTTAACGCTGTGTTGTGTACCAGCACGCTGTAAATTTCTAGTAAGGTTTTACTCAAATTGGACAACCCAACAAATCGTTTACACAAATGGTGAACCAAACAACTATTCCGTGTTGTCTCAACCAACGACTGTCTGAAGTATCTCTGTTCTGTACAACCACTATATGCAAAACACTCTTTCATAAGTTTGTCCCGACAATTAGTACGCTGTCAGAGTAGACTCCAACCAGGGCAACCGTAAAGCACTGCGCATTGTCGTATTCTGATTCAAAATAGACAATCAACCGATAGAGTGAACGAAATATAGGATTGACCAACCTGAAGAAAGCGGTTATTTTGACATTGTTTGGCGCGATTGGAATGCGTGATGAATAACATGTAAATAAGTGTGAGACAAGCAACCACTGCTGAAACCCACCTTACACTGATTTCAGCCTTTGCTTTTACATGGGTGTAACATGCTAGCTGCGCGTGCGACCTCCGATGAATCAGCCAGTTTGGCTCGATTTCTACGTGTCTCGAGGATCCGATGGACCGCTGATACGGTTATTAATTCCGGAATGGGGCGCAGGAAAGTTAACTGTTGTGGAGTTTGCCCTGGTGTTTTGTACGCTGATTCCTATTCTCCCGCAACGGATTCTCCTTCCTCCTTCTCCTCCTCCTCGTCCTATAGCTGTGATGCTCGTGAATTGCAGCCAGGAGCCTACCGATTTTCAACTAATTGTTGTGGTCATCCAATCGTGATGGTCCCTGTACAAACCGATACAGACCAATATTCTGCACAGACGACCGATTCCGTTAAACACAGGCATGACAGTGAAAACTACCGATTTGTAGTAAAGTCGTCCCCAGATGAGATGACAGAAGAAGACAATGAGGAAGCAAACAAAAACTCCACCAAAGAGCTAAGTAAATAAACTTCACTGTAAATCGCCTTTCAAAGTAACTATCGAACAAGGCTTAACTCGGGTGCAAGCACCAGCACTTCGTTTTTCTGGTGATTGAGTGGTCATCAAAGAGACGGTAAAACTGTTCAATGATTTTCTGATTAAAATCTGGGAAAATGAAACACTTGTAAGATTTTCTGTTGAAGAACTCCAAACTGCTCGTTGTACTTAGGTAACCTTAAGTCTTCATGAAGTACATTTGGTCACAGAATGCAACATTTGCTGCAAAGTGTGGAAATGTTACAGTAGAACAGGGGTACTAGGAAGAAGTTCAAGCGACTCTGGTAAAATTAATGCTTTCTTCTAAGATTAAAATGAAATTTGCTCACTATACCGCCAATATCCATAGTTTCTCGCAGTATAATAGGTGACTTCTTTAACATGAATAAAAAGGTTCGCATTCTACGTTTATTGTAGTCGCTTTCATTACAACAAAACTAATAGTACATTCAGGATGTTCTTTTATTCAAACGTATGCTTACCGTTTCGTTTGGAACTTTAATGCCTAATCCGTAGATATCAAGAATCCTTATTATTACGACGGCCTCATTTCTGTACTGGAATCACTGTCACTTGTTACATTGTGCATCACGTCATCTTCATCATCTAGTTGTTTTGCCAACTTATACATGTGCTATCATTTTCGGTGTTGGACATTCAGAGGTACCTCCCTCTATTTCTTCATAAAAGGATTCTACCAAAAGATGTTGTGTAAATCTGAAGAATATAACCAATTTAATCAAATGGTCGACTACTTCAAATAGTGTAGAAAAATGTTGCACCAATTTAGGTCGCAAATTAGATGCACTCTTCATGCTAACAACTATTTTACAAGATTAAGGTTTACATTTTAATTTTTATATCTGAAGTCATTCACAGCCTACTGCTGTTAGCCAAGAACGCGAATGGCGTAAACTTTAGTTATTCAGAAAACCAACACATGCGGTATGCGCTTCAACACGATCACAAACGAATACACTCGTCTACATATAAGACGGAACTCAGAAAACCACGGTTATAACGGTTGTCAATGCCCAGTTCCTGTGTGTACAGAGAACCATTTTATGCCAAACTACACTCCAATGTTTCTTCTTGTGTTACCCCCCGGTTACTTCACTATCCAAAAACATTTTCACGCCTCACTGCTGAATAGTAGTGTGAGTAGCATAGTGCGATCGCTCGTCCTTACCACACTAGTCGCATCTTATTTTCCGTCATCTGAATGAGTGTCAACTTCCCAATGGTTTTAGTTTTCTAGTTGTAGTGGTATTTCTCCAAACTAAAATAAAAAATTAACTTGTTCAACATTTTAGGTCCTGTAAGTTGTTTATTTCTGAAAATTTCCTTTTGTTCGTCTCACAGATGTATATTCACATATAACATTAGGCTCAATTGTGACACTAGATACGCTTATACCCGTAATTATACACCTTCTATTTTCTTTCAGTAAGTACGTATTTGCTAAAGATTCAACCGCTGAGATACACAAAACAACTTCTGGACTTGAATTAAATATCAAACCACTAGTTTCTTATGCGTCTGAAATCGACTGACACCAAGACTGCATTCTCCGCTGAAAATTAATCGGGCCTTTTTGTGTATTTTGTAGTGTATTGACATATTGCATTACGAAAGGATGGAGGGCCTACGCATTTATGACAAGATGAACCGCAAAAGATATGTTATAACGGGTTGCCGAATTGTAACCGTTGTACACGATACATACCTAACACAGGCAAGTCACTGAACATGAGTTATCAGTGCACATAACCGATCGATCCAGATGGGGTTGGTTATCACAAACAAACAATGCGGTTTTGCACTGAGTCCAAGATGCATCGCCTTCAGCATGGCCAACATTTCGTAGCATTCACAAAGGAATTTCTTTGCCATCAACATTATCACCACATCCAGCATTACATCAACGGTTCGCTATTGCGCTCGAATGCTCGGTGATCATGATAAAACTAAGCACTTCTACTAAAATACAAGAGTGAAAAAATGGTACTTAATCCTGGGAATTTCCGTCTGAACTTAAACAGCCAAAGTCAAGGTGTGTACGCCTTGCAAAAAACAACCGAGTTGCGTCTGGGAGTCAGACTCCACCTTCAAGACAGCTTTCTTGTGGATTTCGCTGCCTTGGTCGGATAACTATCATTAGAATACAGAGAGTTCATTCAAACAAAAGGTACAATAAGTCCGATTATTCCTAAATGTTGTATCGTAAATTAGAACGCAACGCAGGGACAGTGAACCTAAACTGGTATGTATGCAACCAGGCCGGTAGCCGAACACGAAGGACATTAAATCAGTGAACGGGATAGAATTAAAGCAATTATTAACGCGATGTGTTACGCGAGCGTTGGGAGCCAATTAGATAGGGGGTGGACGTTCTAGCCTTGAAAGCACGTACACACGGTTGGCGGCATCTGATTCGGATTAGCCTGTCGCAGTGACGGAAGCCAAAGGACGCCTGCGCTTAGCCATCACTGCAATTGACTTGCGCTGCACCAGTTGCAGTTCCACCAACACACCACATATCCGGTGTAAACCCGAAGGAATAAGACTGGAAGGTGTGCCAGTGGGGCCTTTAAGTCCAGCCGGCCAATGCTGGTTAGTCACTTAGTTGGCTAATAAGGAAAGGAAACTCTTATCTGTCGGAAACTAAACAGAGAGAGGCTGCAATGACGAGATATAAACTAAGAAGAAAGATCTGTGAAGTGTAATGCAAGAGGCATTAAAGTATAGGAGTTCAGGTTGGTGCGTCCCAGAGGAGATAAGTATGAAAAACAAAATTCTCATTGAACTATGTAAAGCCAGAAAGACCATTCATCACACAGTACATCAACAAAACCGAAGAATAGATAGACGACCGCAGACACCCAAATTTCTGA
>QNGE01003108.1:78737-93409 GCA_008508345.1 Paragonimus westermani
TCGCGCCCAACTCTAGCGTTCAAGTCACCCAAAACAAACAGTCGGTCATTCACTGGCGCAGACCGGATTTTGGCGGACAGCTGATCATAGAACTGGTCCTTTGTATCATCAGTGTGACACATAGTTGGACCATAAACACTAACAAATGTAGCACACTTACCTCGACCGAGTCGCAGGCGCATCGACAGCATTCGGGGGCTGATGCCGTGCGGTTCGCCTATCATCAAACCATTGATGCGATCAGCGACTGCAAAACAGACACCATGCTCCCGAACACCGTCTGTCGGGTAGCCTATCCAGTAGAAAGTGTACCCAGCGCCTGCTTCCCGCAACTTACCTTGGTCTGCAAGCCTTGTCTCACTCAAGGCTGCTACGTCGATTCCATACCGCCGCAGTTCCATCGCGATCAGGGCCGTGCGTCGTTCCGGTCGTTCTCTGATGCTGCATCGATCCAGCAGCGTGCGCACGTTCCAAGTTCCAATGGTAAGCGTCCTGCATCCTCGGGCTTGTCTCAGATTGGTCCTCGAGGCACTGGTACCTGATTGGGCATTATCTTCAGGGGGGTTCCTGTTCGAGGGAAGGTATGAGGGTGAATGTTTGGTCAGGACACACACATCCACACACACACACACACACACACACACAAAACACTCCCTTTCGACCAGCTTCGAATTAGGCGTAGATAAAACCGTCGACCGATTTCGGTGAGTGTGCAACGAAAAATGAGCTCGTTCGGAGACAAATCTGGGACCGGTGGTCTACTCTCAGACGCGCCATCATACTCAGTGCTTTCCATCATTGAGAGTCCTTTGGACGAGTTGATGTCGGACGATTGTCTTCATTGATATTCTCAAATGATTATGAAAATCTATTATACAACCTTGAAAAAGTGGTGATCTGATGCTAGAAATCTCGAAAACGCGTTCGTTAACTTGTTCTCATTCTAAATGATTGTTTGGTGAGACCCAGCTGTGAAAAGTTAGGGTTTCGGGTGAATTCGAACCAACGAATGAAACAGCATGTCTCAACGCCCCAAGCGCTTCATCAGTTGGTCTAGGAAACCGCACAAGGGGCTCGTGAATCCCACATTTGTGCTGGGTTGCCTGCGGCCGTCGACTCGCCCTCACGCGGCTCATCGCGTGACAAGCCGTCGAGTCCACTGTCCCAACTGCACATGCGCGTCCACACATCTACCGGAGTGAGCACTCCACACCCGAACGCGCGCGCGCGCGCGCGCAGTCACCATCTCCACACTCAGCCAATTAGAACGCTCCAACTGGTGTGATTCGGTGCGGCCGACAAGAGGACACGCATGACGCTGTTGCGCCCGGATGGGAACGAAGACCTACGTAACCGAACAAGACAAGACAGGACAAGACAGGAAAGAAGACTTAGGCAACCGAACAGGACAAGACACGGCCCAGACGGGCGCTTGTACATTAATCCCAACAATAAGGATCTAAGACGAGTGACAACCTTTTCGTTGACTCACACTGAAATATCGTTATTTGAAAAGCGAAATCAGAAGACAGGTTTTCCAAGGTGGTAATACCATTTCATGTGTTCTCTTCAGTTGCTTCACCTAACAGCGGCGAACATCGAAAAATAATTAAGCGAATTAAGTTCATACATCAAGTCAATGTATACACTAGTCTACCGTTGGTCAAAACCATGGCAGGCGGAGGCACGCAGAGGACCCACTTGCCACGCGTGACTTAAGAGTGACTTAAGACTGACAAGCTTGTGGTGACGCATCAACTCGCGGAATGCGTTTGTCGGGTCGACCACATGACTGGTATCTAGTAGGCGTCTGGCAATCGAAAAAGCTGACTTGCGTTGTTTGGCGGGGTCGCGTCGGGTCACGTCACACCAAGTCCTCGATATACTTGGGCACGTGTTCCATCATTCTAAGGCGTAGGGATCAATCAGGTCTGCCAATGTAAACGTCATCTCAGCTGCAGGTGAACTGGTAGGTACAGAGTGAAGTGGAGAGCCTTGGCGTCCGCCTCTTAATGTGGGGAAGGGTGAGTGACTTTGTGCGACTAAGTAACCGCAGTGTAGCTGCACTGTACGTCCGTTGGATGGCCTGCAGACTAGTGTATACATTGATTTGATGTATGAACTTAATTCGCTTGAATATTTTTTGATGTTCACCGCTGTCAGGGGTAGCAGCTGACGAGAACATACGAAACGGTATTACCATCTTGGAAAACCTGTCCTCTGATTTCGCTTTTCAAATTCGTAACTAGGGTTGGATGTTTTATATCGTTATTTGTTAGTGGCTACTCAAGCTATCACGGTTGAGATTTCCACTATGTACTCACGCCTTCCACTGTCTCATGGAATCTACCAAATGATCCAGGAAATCGACTGCCCGATCAGGATTTCTCAATCTCTGGAGCATTTAGTGGATTCCATATGAGACAGGGTGACGGGTGGGTGACGGATCACAAATGTGGAATTTCCGAGCCTCTCATGTGGCTTCGTAGCTCAGTTAACAAACCGCTTGTCACGTTGAGAGATGTTGTCTTTGTCGCTGGTTCGAATTCAGCCAAAGACCTGACTTTTCACAGATGGTTCTCATCTAAAATCATAGATCTATCAAACGACTTAATACTAAGTGAGTTTTTCGTATCCTGTCTTGATAAGTGGTTCCTCTATTACACCACTGTAAGTAACTGGAATTGTCTATTGAATAAATTGAGACCATCTCCTCCAATATTTTTGTCAGATTGAACTGTTATTAGCAAATTAACTTTAAACCTTTGAAATACACCTCTTCAAATATGAGCCGAGTAACAGTCACACGAATATTTTCACTCACTGTTCGTGCACGCGTAGGTCTCCAGCTCTTTTTACACCACTTAGGTTACATCAAAAAAAAATGAAGGGATTACACAGCTCAGAAACAATGTGACATCTAATGGCGAGCTAATACGATTGGTTGCAGAGAAATGTTCAATGCGGAATCCATAAGATGATGAATAAAACCACCAATTCACCAACCAGAAACAAGGAATGTCAAAACAGTGCAGTTTATCATAAGGGCCCAACAAAAAAACTTGGGTCAGACAATTGCTCGGGTTATTAACAGTAAGGGAACTATTCAAGCGTAGGTAGAAATAGACGGGGTGAGAGGAATGCTTGATTGGCATGGGTGTACCAAATTCACTGGTCAGACAAGGAAACGTAGGATGGACTGAGTCGTGCATGGCAGTCCGGACCAGTTAGCGGGTACAGCTCAAAACCCGGAGTTCAGTTGTACGAAGCATACCGTTGGTCATATCGTAAAGCATCAGAGACCAGCTAGACGATTACTGGAGATGATATTCTGCAGATTGGAGGTTTTTTGCCCGTACTGAAACGACGGAAGCCAGACTCTAGTACCTAGCCAACCGTGTGGGCGCTTGGGTGAATCAAGCACAGAGCGGCTAATTAGAACGTAGGAGGAAGTCAAGCTCATACGCAAACTGAAACACTCAGTAGGGCTGGCGACAAACAGCCGACACTCTCAAACTAATATAAAGAATGCTGGGTTGCAGGAGGAGTTCCAGAATCGGAAATTCTACCTAGAAATGCATTGTATAACACACAGTTTCGTTATGAGTAGTATACTACTCACAAGTAGCATATTTCCCACAGGCGACATTCAAGAACAAGAAAGCAAGCACCGAACACCAGGAAGACAAGAAGAGACTATCAGAATAGTGTATACTTGCTGTGTGAAAACTTCCACCAGAGCAAATGACAACGTACTGTCACCTGATGTAAGTGAGTGCATGTGTGCCGTGTAAATGATTGTACACGGTTGTGGTTTAATTTTTGACGACCTGTACGGGAGTTTTCCCAATAAACGAACTCGCAGGCCAAGCATCATATACATTTACTGGTTGGTTAAACTGTGCGCAAATACAGGAGTGCATGACGAACAATCGATAGCCAACTGAGAAGGTAGTTTTTGAAAAAGCGACTGGCGAATAACTGTTGAATTGTGGTCAGCCAAACACAAATCGGCGGAGTTACCAAGATGAAGCGTTGAGGTAGTGATATTTCAGTGGGAAGGGTTGTGATGAACCACTCATAAGACCGAAGAGTAGCGAAGAGATAGGACTGAAACCACAGACATACAGGAAACCATGAACCTGTGTCTGGAAACGAGAAAATTATTCAACCGGGTACTCAGTAACTGCATAAGGACGAAGATAGTCGCTGCCGGAGGAGAGGAGTGATTGTTAATCATGATGAATTTGTGCAAAGTATGCATAAGATATCTCAGTAAACTAGAAGCAGTCTTCCAGACACAAAGCTTGCTAATAAACAGTAATCGAGATAAGCGTTTGGATCAGCGGTCATCAACATATAAGGGTGAATGGATGAGAATGCTGTAGTAGTCAATCCGATTCCCCAAAGCGCAGATTACACAAGATTGCACACAGATTGCAAAAGCGGCTCGTCAGAGCTGCTTATGAGACTGTTGACGCACAGTTCGGCCTCTCAACCAGCTAGCGGAACAGACATCAGGTTTCATTACTGAGAGACGATTCCTAAAGGCAGCTTGCTGATTTACGTGTTGGAATAAGCGGATATTATCTAACATTTACAAGTCGTGTTGGCCATAGAAGATATGTGTCATACGAAGAACCACCTTCAGGCACAAAAAACAGAAACCGAAATGAGATGGGCAGACGGAGGTAGTGCACTAATGTCATTATTGGCAGGAGGATAAATTTGGTACTCCTAGGTCGTTAGCACCACTGAAGAGATTCCGCCCGGTATCCCTAGCTTACAAGTTCAACTCGCAAGAACACAGATCATAAGCCTTTCCTGAAGGGGTTTACCAGAAACCAGCAGCCTAAAAGTCCACACACTTGTTGTTGACGCTTTTGTCGGAAAAAGCCAACGTAGGCTTGAATATGCGGAAAGTTGTTTCCATCTGATGGACATAAGTTAGCTGACGGCGAATGATTATGAAACTTTCCAGTTGAAACTACAAAATCACTTGAGATTCAACCAAGAAAAAGTACAATTATAAGGGTTTCTGCCTCCGTGAACTGTGGATGGAAAGGTGGCAATAACGACCTTGAATGCTCCATCGTGGGCACCGTTCAGATGACCAGTGAATCGACAGACACAGACATTAGCTCGCAGAGTAACAATCCCTGGTTTCCAATTCTGGTCTACTACCCCTATCCGATGAGATCAAACGTAGACGACAGAGCTGACGGTCAGCATCCATAATCATGGGTGTATGCACGGATTGCCTAATTCAGATCAGTAAACTTTGCACAACATATCCAGTCCTTTTTGACTACCTGGAGAAATTCAATGAGCTTGAACCAATTTATGATCAGAAATAAAACTTGAACATCTTGTTGCGAATGACGGAAGTGTGGTGTCGAAGTATGCACACGTGACGGCTTTCATGTGCAGTTTTGATTAGCGTTCCCTCTCATATTTATATTGATTTGGTGTTTCCGATATACGCGTTGTTATGATTGCTAAATTAACTCACGGCGTGTAGTATAGGTGCAACAATACGGTCAACGAAACATTCCAAAGGAAAATTAAAAACGGAATTGTGAAGTCCACAATGGAAATCACATATGGTGGCCTAGACTGGTTCACTGAAGTGGTCTAAGTGGGTAGAAATTACGATCGATTAGTTTGTGAAAGATGAACCACTGAATAAATGACTTAGTGGCAAATAGCCTTTTGAAAACCTAGATAGATTTAGCAGTGATTCAATTTCGACGTGTCGCGACACGACAAATTAAAGGACAGAAGAATAACTTTTGAACGTCACAAGACGAATGGTTATCGGCGTTTCTATCACCTGAATTACGAAGGCACCCTTATGAACAAACAAAGTAGTGAAGTGAAATCTCATTTGACTGCAAACCTTGAAAAAAAACTAACTGTCAGAATCGATAAAACATCCGATTACAAAGACTACAAACATCCACCGACACGTGTCGTTAATACAGTATAGGCATCATACTGCAAGTCATACACACGACGACATAGTCATAGTGTAGTCCATCTCATCAAAACGTTAAATAAATATGCGAATACAACAGGAAAGGTCAATTGATCCCGTTACTGTGTGTGCATTGGTGTGGATCAAGTGATACGATAAACTAGAACAATTAACTGGCTTATATCCAGTGAAGCAACTGAATGTTTTTGTAGGTAGAAGGATAGAATAAATCAGGGTGACGATGTATTGTTGAACTCTATTGACACGTAACGTGAGAAGCCGTGGTATCTAGCCTCAATGGGGAGCAACATAATTGGGTGAAACTGATGTAGAACCGGTTTCAGACCATCAAGAAGGTGAGTGCGAGCCGACTCAGTTTCAATTACTAAATTCAAGAACCCTGAAACTACCACCATAAACACGCTTGTTCAGGTTTAGGGACTTGTTGGGGGTGATCCTGGGATGTCTTACAAAGGCAACCAGTAGAGGGGGGGCAAAACCGGGGGAAAAGAACTAGTTGGAGCTGCTCTAGGCAGTCCGAGTATTAATGTGAAATGCCTGTGCGCCTGATTTCGTATCCTCAGGTGCACTTTGCTGAAAGAGCACGAGCTGTGGTACATCGAAAGCGCGTGAAAATGACGGGCCAAAAGGACGAAACAACTACCGAATCCCTAACTGAGGACCAATGTACTACGAGGAATTCAAGCAAGCACGTGGAAATCGGACGGCTGACAACCACCAAAGCTCGATAACTTACGAATGAACTCAAAGTACGTAACATGCTCGCAACAACGGGAGGTAAAATACCGCTAATTTATTGCACAGTCAAAGGGAAATAGCTGCCCCCTAAGGATTCAGGCATCTGTTGTACACGGTGTGTTACCGATTTAAGACCAATCTGATTAAACGTCTGAGAAAATCAGGAGGATCTGGTTCATATGTTGAATGTGCACAGACGACTGCTCATGTTGCCTGCTCGTTAGTGTCGTCTCGAAAAACGGTGTCACCTAGTAACACCAGGGCTTGTCGCAGCCGACTGCATATGGGGAGGTGATAGTGGAGTCAGGTTTTGAACTGATATAATCAAACTAGGTAGAACAATGTTCACAGACGATTACGGATAGTCAAACCGGAGAACACATAAGTAGTGATTGTTATGAAAGTCGGATTATTCAAGTTACTGAGACTTAACTGACCATGTGTGAGCAAGGACAACGGTAGCGCACGGTGATGGTTATCTACGGCTAAGTCACTGGTGGTTCCACAGCTTAGTGTCAGCGAACGAAACGCTCCATGAATCCAACCTAATCGACCTCGACAATCCTGTAAACGGTCACCGATTGATGAACTGAATATCCACTGCACGTTCCACGACATAGCTAAGACGAACTTAGCTCGGGTTGTTTTAATCTGTTGAAATGTCAGATTTCAGGCAGTCACTTGAGGTAGGAGCAAACAGTCATATACTTGCAATATCCATAAGGTTATACGGATTCCATTAATTGTGAGTTATGTAGCAGATTCCACAATTTAGATGGGGCGCAAGTGCGGAAAACTGGGCTTTCAATGGATTGGGAACAGCAAATATGGAGCCGGTGAACTCTAGCGTGAACTCAGGGAAATCCTTATTGGGTAGTCACTTCTTTGGATAATGTTTTGGATACCACGTGAGTGGGCATCGAGGTCAAGACGTGAAATTTCTGGGCTATCGGTGTGGTATCGCAGCTTAGCTGATAAAGTGCTTAGCATGGGTGAGCATACTGTGCCTGTCACCTGCGCGAATCCAGCCGAAACCCAGACTTTCCGCAGTTGGGTCCCACGTAAGTCATATGGGTAGTGAAAAGTAATTGACAAGTCAAAACAGCAAAACAAAACAACTTCACGAGGAAAAGCTTAAACGGAGATACACACTTTCCAGTTTAGGACATCTCGACACCGACTTCGCGTGTTTCGGCATCAAGTTAAGATGTCCCAAGGGTTTCGACAGCGAAGGGAATCGAACGGCTTATGTGCACACGGAACAAACAAGGCCAGCACGCCTGTATTCAGTTGCCAGGCTGACGGAGTCACAGGCTAATACAAATATGGTGAACGCGTGGTTGTGTTCGTAATATGTAGAACGTACACTGAAAACATCTTGCAAACCAGTCGCCCATCTGTGGGTATGTGAGCGATGTCACGCGAACTGCCCGATAAGTCGGGAAAGCCTTGTTTCGGGTGCTAGAGCAACGGTCTGACAGCTGAAGATAGAGTTGAAACGCCTAGAGTGATCGACCTATCACAAGTTCCCAATATGGGCAATCAAGGTCCGGAGTAAATTGTGAATTATCGTGAGTCTACCTGGATATGAGGTGATCTGGACGTAATCTAGTGGTGTAGGTTTCTGCGGGATGCTATGCTAGCTGAACAGTACGAGTTCAGGCAGACTAGCTGTAATCAATCGCATTCCAGTATTATGGCTGACCGAAGTAAGGGGTGAACGCTGGTAGTGATATACTAAATCTGAAAATGTGTTAGCCGGTAGTTGATAATGAACCAATCACACAATTCACAACAGGAACCGGTTACTAAGACCACGTCATCTGTTCGATTCGTTTCACTAATATTTTCTGACAACTATCTTCTGAAGAACTAGTTGTGATTACCCTCAGCTACTCACGCGCTGTTCTCCGTTCCGTAAAGGGTCTGTGGACCCCTTTGCACGCCTTACACAGGTAAAGGTCTTCGCTGTCCTAATTGACACTAACCTTCGTCCCAAAAACGCGTGGTTCCGTGATCTTTCTTTCGTATAAACCTACCAGCATAAACCAGTATCATGGTCAACCCAACATGATACATATCCACTCACTCAAACTGAGTAAAAAATTCCTCGTTTGTTTCTCAGTTTGTTTCTCTGTGTTGATTGTCCCATGATCAACAATGAAGGCCAGTTATTCACTAAGCCAGCATTTCACACTGGCCCCTACAGGTAACTTTCATCCGATTATTTAACCAGATGTGACCCAACTCAGTATTGCTAAACGAGAAGAGGGAAAACGGTCCACTTCAAGACGAATTCACACTGACTACGTTGTTTACTTATTTTTGTCAATCCAAGTCAGCAATACTGCCAGAAATTCAACAAACAGAACTCGGTGTGACAGTTTGGTATATATCTGTTTTCTTAGCGAAAGCAACGAACTAACCAGCACAGTTTCAGGTGTTTTAGGTTTTTCCAGACATTCTAGGAAGAAGTGACTGACGTCACAGACCAAGAACACACTGAACCTTTGTTAGGAGGCCCATCTCCTAAGGAGACAGCCAGGACGCTTCACGTCACATCGATCGGCTGGCCCAGCTCGGATGCCATGGTGGAGATATGGTCCCACTCAGCTAATCAGATTGCAGGTGTGCGGTCTAACGCTTGTGTGTCATCTGGTCAGTGTATTTTCTCGCGGCTGTCTTCTGATACCCCCCTGTAATGTGATTTGTTCTGACTCCCTGACTGTCTCATTCGCTTCGCTTCGTGTCTGTCGGCCATCTATGGTAATCGTTTGTCTTATAAATCTAGAGCTTCTGTGGCCTAAGTTTTGTCTCGCTCGTCCAAATACAGTGCAGCCGCGTCTCTTCTGATTTCTCGTTTTTTGGGTCAAGCGACTGAGCGCGTACCAAGGGGGACGATCCAATAACCTTCGATTCGTGAGCACGAATGTGAAATTTCCGAGCTCCCGGTTTGGTTTGAATGGATTGTTGTGGCAAACATATCTATACTCATCCAAACACATTGTAGGAAAACGTTAGTTTTACGGTATGTGGAAGATGTCAGCGTTTATTTTCAAAATCCACGGTACAAAAAAATCGACTGGGTGGAAATGGATATTTCATTAAGTAACATCTCGCCAACTATCTCATGATCAGGACACCAGGACCACTAGGATATATTGTGGAGGATTATTTAAATGGAAGTGGAGGTACTTTAACTCTCAGCGAAATACCTCAACGCGGCGGGGAGGTACCTCCAAAATCCCACAGCCAGAGGATCGGGTACAGCATGGGCGACCGGATTAGCCATCGCTCAACTGGATCGAACCAACGGACGAGATATGGCACGTTAAATGGGACGGATGAGCCGATCGAGTGCACGACTATTCCAATACTCGGTGGAATATCTCGATATATTGTCGTAGAACACGGTCAGAGATGGTCAGGTTGCGGACAGCGCGAACGACCGAAGGTGTCACCACCCAACGAGATCGGCCCGGCGGAAGAGGAATGGCACGTGAAAAATCTCCTGACAAGCATCGGCCACATACACAAACCGGGCCGAAGTGCACACGCCGTGGGGTCGGAAACCGGGGTTGATGCGTCCCGGAATTCTGACGTATAAGTGCGAGCGCGCGCGTGGCATGGCAACCAGCGAGTTGGACAATAAAGACTGTGCTTTATTGAATGCCTTTCCGTTACATTGGTGTCGTGCTCCGGGGAACGACGCAATGAGGCTGCCACGGCCAAATCAATTTGGGGGATGGAGACGCGGAAGAGTGGCTATTGCAATTTGAGGCGATTGTCGCGCGCAACGGCCTAAAAAGCGAGGCACAGGCTTTGACGGCATTGGGAACATTGCTCACCGGATGTGCAAAAACTGGCTATGCCTTGAGCAAACAAACAAAGGTCGCAACATCGTATCACGAAACGCAGGCGGCGCTGATTCGCCTTTTTTTACAGTGTCGATGCATACCGATCATACTAGGGACGCTATGTAGATGAGACCGTGGTCTTTTTCTGAAAATCGGGAGCTACCTTAAGGTGTTCTGCAGGTTAACGGCGTTCAATCGTACCTGAGGGTGTTGTGTGAAGCGGAGGTTGATGAAATTCTGCCTTACCTGTACATACTCATCAGACACAGGACTGACGGATCAGTAATGCGCAGCATTTAGAGGAACCCAACGTGGCCTGGTCAGTACATGCAGTTCAGTAGTTTCAACCGGGTGAAATATAAGCGGGGTGTAGTGAGAACGTTATTCATCAGATCACGCCGGGTTTGCACATCCGAATGCGTTGAGCAAAAACTAGAAGTGCTTAGGAAGACTCTGGAGAGTAATGGGTATCCTAGAATCTTTATTCAGTGTCACAGCGAATGCAGTAAGAATGACGAGGTCCCAAGAACTTAGTACATCTTAAGCTGCCCTTCAAAACAGATATCGCGATGTTGCGAACAACCCAGCGAGTAGACTTTTCGTTGAGATGAACTTACAGCGCTGCCGAATTGAAGGTCCTTAATGAGAAGTGCAGGTTACCTGCGCCTACCTGCTGGCGGCAGATCACACAGCGTTCAACAATTCTCGTAACTGCGGTTCAAGCTTGTGTTGTGTGTACAAGACAATCAGTCTGCCATGGGTCTAATTCGCAGTGAGTGTCATTCAGACCTCACGTTTAAATGTTTTCGTTTTTATTGTTCGTTGCTTTGTTCATACTCTCCAGGCATTGTGGGTGTTAAATTGAAAATTTTCTGTGCCATTGGTCATTCGGTACTGTTGAGTCAGTATGGTATGCCAGCATTCGCTAGTGTTCGTCTTCTAAAAGTTTTGTTCAAATTACTGAAGGGATATAACTCTTTTAAAGATGAGCTCAGACAGTTCCTTATCTGACGAAGCAATTTACCCCCATAATGTTCAACCTCAAACCTGTAAGGCCGGATCGGAATCAATGAGCGAATGTAGGTTCTGGCCGGCGACGACCCTATCACAGTGAAACGTTAATCAATGAAGCAAAATCTTTATTACCAAGTCCACGGTGAAAATCTATTAATTATGCGCACCCGATTTTGAACTGTAACTTCCAACAATACAAGACTTCGCTTGTGCGCCGTGTAAGCATCCTTTTCAAATGGATGGTGGCGTTGACTACCGAATTCTTCACACCATTTCTAGCCTAATTTTTACCAGTAAGGCCTAGGATTAATTAACCCCGTGTCATTCGGTTACTAGCACTCATGAGAATGCGTAGAATCTTGAAGTCACTCTTATTTGACATCGGGTTCCGCATTCTGGTGAACTGTGATATGTTTGAATTGCATTTTTCGTCGTTGGGATCCGACCTCGGACTCCGGTCCTTTCGGTTACAGAGTAAACGTGTTGACATCCACTCAAGTGATCAGCTGCAACATGACAGTGTTGCCACATCAGTGCGCTCCTTAGCATCCTGCTCACAGCTAACAAAATCTTGAATGGGGAACATAACACTTGAATACTCCCTGACTAAAATGCTTCTTCAGCTCACTTGGCCACGCGAACTTCACGGTACTTAGGCATTCTTCGTAATTTTTTTCGTCCTATTCGACGTGTCCACGGTCTCGACGGAAATTGACTTCTGCCATATCTGTACTGCCCCACTAGAGCACTAAGTTCGAGTAACTGCTGAAGTATCCGTCAAGTGTTCAGTTGGAAACAAATCGACAACCAAACTAGATGTTCCACTCCGACAACCTCCTTTAATAATGAAACAACTTATTAAGGTTGAAACTGGAGAAACATTCACCAGTCTCCAGGCACATGCGCCTTAAATACGGTCGTTTCGCTAGAGCCGCTTGTATCAGCGAATAGATTGGCGTAACAGACAATGCGTATCATGGTAAGCACACAAACTCTTGGATAGGAATGGAGATGGTAGGCTCCAGAGACCGACCTACATAAATCAGACAGCAAACACACTCATGTGCAAAACGAACGTCATTTGGAATCGGGTAAATGGCTCAGGTCTGACAGGAAAAGCATAGCTCTCGTGCTTGATTAGCTGTGTGCGCTGTAGAGCCCCGGCACCGATCGATTAGATGGCTTTGGCTAGAGACCATTCGAAACAGTTCAATCCCTTCAGAAGTTTGAACAAAACCGTTAGAATACGAAAAATGGTAGATGTAAGCATTTCGTACTGACGCTTCAGTACTAAATTTGCAACAACATGGAACGTTTCTTTATATCCAACGGTTAGGGGTTGGGTGGGATGAATGGTCGATCGGTGGGTTAGGAAAGGTCACGAAGTCCAGGGCAGGGTCAAGTTCATAAACAATTGTTTCTGAATGCTCAGGGCCGGCTTCAATCGACTGATTGCGAAATCCTCAGCGAACCTGAAGTATCTTAGTCAGGGATGACGTAGTACGATTCCGAACGCACAAGCCGGGTCGATGCCATTCTACGGTTATACGGAATTCCGTACCCATTTAAGCAAATGTTCCTTCACTCTGGAGGTCAAACATCTTTCGGTTCTGCCTGTGTTACTTTCTTTGCAGTTACATGTAAATTAGTAGACATAATATGAGATGGCACCGACAGGCTGACCTCCTTCGATTGAAGGAACGGGCAGTTCCTGGGTTCGGTCTAATATACAAAGTTCGGCTGCGTTGCATGTCCGTTTAATCAAATTCATTAATATGTGTTGTTTGATGTATAATGCAATCACCCTTAAAAGGCAATTCTATATAAACCTTTTTACACGGTGACCACTTGTTGGGATGACGGTTTCGGTTTACCAGTACGGACTTGATAAACTCTAGTTCCTCCACAAGACTGACGTGTGTACGGATACCTCTCGAGTGTGCGAATAGTGTATTCACTAGTGCGCATTTGTAATGGACCCGCGTGAAACTACTAAAGCTCATGTATTGACCGGACCACGTGGATTTCCTATTGACAGCTCTTCTATTAGTCATCTTTCCGGCGGTTAGTATGCCTAGAAACAGCACACGGTTATCGGTCTCAAATTTACACGCTACTTTCCGGTTGGGATGACAACTATTTAAGGGCTGCACCAGATTATCCACTGCCTATTTGGACAGACTGAATACTAGTGTATCGTCGACGTAGAGTTTGTAGTACGACAGACTCGCTGTCTGTCGCTGACTCTTGCTCAATCCTCAACATGAAAAAGTTTAATGAGATGGGCCCCAGTGGACTTCCCATAGGAAACGGAAGCTGTTGTTTTCAGTACATGACAATAGGACTTCCCTCAGAATATCACTAGGCGGAGGCGAAGCAATGTGGCTAATTTCAACGAGCTCGCAAATATAATCAATTGTCTCGTGTAGCGGGACATTCGTAAACAGTGACTGGGCATCTATGGAACACATCAACTCATCGGCAAGATTGATGTCCAAGTCACTGCTCATTTCCAAAGAATCTTCAACAGAACGTGATTGAAACTTTCATCTCACTGGAGTTAGGATGGCGACTAACCAGCGTGCCAATTTACGGTACGGGGAATTCATCATCACCAGGAGAGTCCTAAGAAACATTCCAGACTTGTGTTTTAGGGAAGCCGTGGAGCTGAGGTGTCGACGACCCACACGGTTTAAGGGCTTCGTACGTTACGCCATTGATTATACGGTTGTAAGAGAAGCTGAAGATGCCGTGATATGCGACCTCCTATTTCACTGACGCTGTCCATTTGCTGAAACTTCGTTCGGTCCTCTGATCTTGACAACACCTTCTGCACATATGTGTCCCTTTCAAAAATCGCTGCCCCGGAACATTTGTATGGCTTAAGTATTGCATTTAGTTCTTTTAGTGATTGGAGGTGTTGCTGTGTGATAGCACACTGGATACTGATCCGCGTCATGGGAAACTAATTAGCCATATCCGTGAGTTTTGCCTTAAGCAAGCCTAGGTTATCAGCACCATGCCATTTTAAATATCTGTTTCCATTTTAGGCACAAGATTTTCCA
>QNGE01003109.1:2814-67118 GCA_008508345.1 Paragonimus westermani
TCCGAGCTTGTCTCAGGCTGGTCTTCATGTTACCGAGACGCCAGTGAGCATTGTTTGCTCTAGGATTCGTGCTGGTGAGGTCATTAGAGGAGGGAAAGAGGAAGGGTTTAACAGTAGCATATTTTCGTCCACCTACCCTACCACAAACAGCAGATAGGCCGAACCGGCTTATCTCGTGCGACCGCCAATGCAGTACGATGTTCGATTTATGTTGTGATATCGTGGTTTATGTGGGTTTAGGATACTGCCAAGACTCCCAGACCTAAACGGCAGAGCCTGTGGCTCGAGAGCCTGCACCGTGTGTCGAAGGGTGACACATGTAGGTACATATGCCAATGCAACAGCGCCGACCGCCAATAACAACCGCACAGGCCACAGAGCCACACCTGTAAAGTCAACACGCTCGAATAATATTACTGCTGAGTAGTTTGGCAGACCTGATAACTCAGAAGAGACCCAAGTGGAGAACATCTGTAATTTGGCTGGATGCGCACTAGTGACAGAAACGACACGCCCAGACGTCGCAAATGCACTACCAGCTGAACTACGGTGACATGCTGGAAGCTCATAAATTTCATATTTGGATCTAGTTACCGACTCGACCAACTGTGCCATGTGGAATCCACCAAATGATCCAGGAGGTTGACTGTCCAAGCAGGGTTTCTCGACTACTTCGGGTTGCAATCCACCAACGTCACCGATCAGTATTGACATCGTATTACTGATGAGTAATTTGGCAGATTTGATCATTTCAATCTAACAGAAGTCCAGATTTTTCGCAAGTGAGTCTCTTCTAAACACTGACCAATAATAGTATGGAGACAAACATGTCAAAACCAAACAGAACTAGGCTAAGTCAGGAGAAAAATCTGACAGAACAAAACAAAACACACTGACACCATCCATAACGAGAGCATCTGCCTTTTGTCTGGCTGGTCCTATTTGGCCACTCTGACATGGTTGAACCTGCGCGGGACGATATTTTCGTTAGCATAGCTTAACCATGATGCCAAGGTAGCAGAAAAGGTTAGGACAAAACATACGTAGGCAATCACACACAGGCACAATTACGGGTGAGGGATCTCGTGGCACTAGATTTGCGGGTTCATGCGTGCGGTGCACAAACAAGAGACTCACAATGATAGTTCCAAGGAATCCACCCTCTATTCTATGTCTAAGCTCACTGGTCGTTGTTGAGGCCAGTGAGTTCAGCTCAATTCTGGTGTGTGGTGACCGTTTAATTTACGGGTGGGCAGATCGAGGTAGCTGAGCATGACTGCGCTGTGATTCAAGTGAACGGTCGACAGCTGTGGGTAATGCAGCCAGGCAGAAGAACGCTTGTGTTCCCTATATTATAGTGACCTTGCTTATTTCATACTGTATACTCACCACTGTGTTACACGAATTCTACTAACTTTTATTGTACTGATCTCAGAGTTAGGTCAAAAGACAATTGTCTTTGTGTGGTTGTTTGGCTTCCCGATCGCTCGCAGTACACGTAAAATAATATGTGCTGATGGTACATTGCCCTGTTTGCTATCAAGTATTCGTGTGTATTTCTGGCGGACAAGTGGTTCACCCTGAGCACAGGATTGCCCATCAAACGAGAGTTGATGAAATACGAGCAGAATAATGAGGAACACTAGAGGCTCACTAAGGTGAGGTGCGGATTGCTGTATTCGGTTAGTACGCGTACGATCTGATTTCAGTGTTAAAGCATATTACTACACTTCGTCCTAATAAATAAAAACGAGACAATCAGCCTGAATTATGTTAACAGTTATACTGTTGCATAGCGTTGTGCAGTTTGCCCTGTATGAATCCTGTGACATTCTTGATTAATGATCGTCTCATGCGTCACCTAACCAATTACCAATGTTGTTATGCAGTCGGCTGCCATGGGTGGTCCATCGGGTTTACTAAAAGGGACATCTTTATGAATAATTTGAAAGGCATTGGAAGCTAGACATATGTTATGTGGTCGACTCCATGACTGTTTTTTATGACTAAGACGAATCAAATTAAGTATTCCTGTCCAGGAAACACTCAAAAATAAGTTTAGCAGAAAGAAATTTGAATTGACCACGATGTTCACGTGAACTGGACGCTGGTTTTGTCCGGCATGCTTTAGGACACAAGGTGCGAAGGTTAGTCACGGAAGGTAACTTACCTGCTTACTGACGACGTGATTCTTTCAATTTACAGAAGTATTGCAAAAACCCCATTTCCACAAAATTAGGGGTGGAAGTGGACAGTGGTTTCAAGCTCTCCGCTTGCATAGAACATGAATGCGGTGCACACTTGTGTACACGTCAGACATTAAGGATCAGCTTCTGTCGGCTAGTTTACTCGGAAGTGACGTGAACAGGGGCATGACTGTAATTTACTATCCGCTGCGCCTTTGCCTACGTCTACAAATGTCTTATCAACGTCAACTCAGTTCACCTTTACAGAACACCATTCATCCACAAATTTTCTTACATACCCTTAGTATCTCGCATCTCTTAGTCAGACTGAACCTCATGTGTTGGGTAACACACGTGGTTCAGTAACAAGTGAACAACGAATTCGGTAAAATTTTGTGCTGATGAGGTCAATGTTTCCCTTGTCGAACAGCTTAGAATCTGGGGACATTATCAGTGGGTCACAGTAATGATAGTCAGAAGTGTGTGGTCATTTTGATCATTGTGCACGCATGCCACTGAGTATGGATGGTCTTCGGTGGGTTACCCGTGAATACTTTTCGTTCGACGATGTGTGCGAACTGCAGTACAGCAGAGCATCATCGATCAGTTGGACTACGGATAGCCAGCCTATGCCTATGAAATTTCACCATTTTCCGATAACTGTTGTGTGGCTACATCCCAGGAAGTAAATCTTCCTTGGGAAGGCACGAGTATAAAAATGTTCTAATTCACCCACACAGTCAATATTTTTGGCAAGTGTTGAGATTAGTGAGAAAATTTGCCAACAAAGGGTAACACAAGAACCGTAGGAATGGGTGTGAACACCTTTGGATTTGTAACGGGATCCCACTGAAGACGTGGATTGAGTAAACCGAATGAACGGGATGATGGGAATTTGACATTTTGCAGGAAAGTAATTCGATTCAGTCCAAGTGGGATAACAGTATTGTCGAAAAACGACTCGTGGATCTGAAATCACGTCCAAACACTTTAGTCAGAAAACCAAGACGAAGTACGTTGGAAAAATGTGATCAGTAAGTGAGTGCACGTGCGCCCACAAAACCAAATTGTGTGGAGTGGAACGACCTCAAACGTGCGACACAGAACTTGGGTTTTCCCACCTCAGTAAAAGCACGTTCTCCGCATAGTGAGCTTGCCCAATGCGTGGATGCATATTTTCTGGTCCTTGCTCTTAAGTCGTGATGTGCGTCTCGTGGTTCGTTGATGCTGAAAGTTAGGTGTCTATCCAAATAAAATGGGGAGTGTACAAACATGGAAGGTGACATGAACCTCGGGAGTTATAGAGCTGGCAGTGTGTGTGCAAACTCCACGGAATGATTCTGACTGCCTTAACAAATGGCCCATCAAAAGCGACTTGCCAGTTAACGTCAACAAGTGTGAAGCCGAAATTGTAATACTATCTCGGCGATATCGAACTGTTCACATCAACATCAACAGATGGACCTAGGGACATCACTTGCAGACAGGTTAAATTTGTCTACGGATTGCACAGCACAGATGACACTGAATGTCTAGGGGAAGAAGTGTGGGACCTGCCATCCGAAAGTTTTCCAACTATGCCTGATTCCATAGAGAGTCCACATCTGTAACCGAATACAGCGCATGTTGATCTCATCTGAAATACTATACGGCACTTACTGAACGTGTTTAGAGACAGGCAACTGAAGGAGTTGTTGAGCTCACGAAAACCACCCATCTAGATAAATCACACCACGCGTCAGTAACATGCAGACGCACTGTATTAGAGGTGGTCTAATTCTGACCGACAAAATCTTTCGAATGCTATGTCATCCGCTGGGAGTTCTATAACCAAACGAGGACAAATGCCTAATGGGTTATTTTGTGAGGTTGAGGTTCGAACAGAGACAGTAGGCTTTCAAACTTACAATCTGTTTGTATTGCAACGGAGCTCTCAGTACTGCGATCTTCACTGAATTCGCCTACTATCGGTGCATGTCTCAGAGAAAATCGGCACTACAAGTGTCCTGGCAAATTTCTACAACTCACTCCCACAGGCTACTGATTGTGCCAGTCTAGAGCAGTGTTGTTCCGGTTTATTTAGCTGTTCTTCAATGACACGATTGCAGAACTGTAGCATTATCTGAGCGTCAATTCATTGCCTCGATTATAAATAGTTCGGCAGCATTACGAATTTACGGAAGACTTACTAGAGGAAAATCTGTGTGTTCGGTTAGATTTGAACGAGCGATTAAACAACATGCTGGTGCGCGACACGTGGTCTGCCAGTTGAGCTATGAAATCACACTCAAAGTATGGAAATTTTACATTCGGACCTTGTGGCCCATCCTTTCTACTCTCTTTCAGGAAATACACTGGATGATTCCGAGGATCAACCGCCCAGGAGGGGTTTTTTAAACAGTTCACGCTGGACTCCACCGAAGCCACTGATGAGCGTTAGGAGCGTGGTACCTGTGACTAGCTTCGCTGATTTTCTGACGTGGAGGAGGCTCAATTCCTGGTTCGAACCTGGCCGAAGCCCACATCTTTCACAGTTGCTTTGGTCACGACAGACAGAAAACATATGTTAACATTTCGTCTACTCTCATCAGTGGCAAACGTAAAGCATACAGGTTATGTAGGACCGAAAATTAGAGACAGACGGGTTATGAATACGTATGCGTTCACATCAAGTGTTATGTCACCAACGCCATGGCCACCCTATGGGCTGCTTTAACCACCTTTGTGCACACATCTAATTACACCGGGTCACCAAGATGATCCACTTAGCACATTCGACACATTACTATACAACCAGAATCTGAACCGAATGGTCCCTAACAAGGTTGTGTTGATGAGAACCCACTGGCTGGCGATAAATGCATGAAACTGGTTGGAGCAACCCATCGAGTTGTCGTGGTGTTGGTGCCATAATACTTGATGTGTACACGTCCGTGTTCATAATCTGTCTGTCTATATTTACTTGCTGCAAATAACCAGTATGTTTTATATTTGAGATTGATGAGAGCAAACGAAATGTCAACATATCGCAAAACATGTTCTTTCTGGTCTGGTGAAATTGTTACAGGAGACCCAGTGCTTTTTGTTTCACAATTGTGTCCCTTCATCATCAATTTACATCAAATATTTCTTCTAATCTTGTAGGCCGCCTGGTGAAACTCGTTCCCCGACCAACACGGAGACAGTACCACACTGGGTCAGGTTTTCTGGCATATTGTACAAACCTGTGAAGCTACAGATATGTGGATCATTTGAGTAGAGAAGAACCCTGTTATACTGAACATCTCATTGGACTCACTGGTAGCACAATTGCACGACGAGTTTTCCGTGATAATGTGTACACGTCCGTGTTCATAATCTGTCTGTCTATATTTACTTGCTGCAAATAACCAGTATGTTTTATATTTGAGATTGATGAGAGCAAACGAAATGTCAACATATCGCAAAACATGTTCTTTCTGGTCTGGTGAAATTGTTACAGGAGACCCAGTGCTTTTTGTTTCACAATTGTGTCCCTTCATCATCAATTTACATCAAATATTTCTTCTAATCTTGTAGGCCGCCTGGTGAAACTCGTTCCCCGACCAACACGGAGACAGTACCACACTGGGTCAGGTTTTCTGGCATATTGTACAAACCTGTGAAGCTACAGATATGTGGATCATTTGAGTAGAGAAGAACCCTGTTATACTGAACATCTCATTGGACTCACTGGTAGCACAATTGCACGACGAGTTTTCCGTGATGCTCAACAACATTTCAGGATTACACGAAATATCCGGGTATTATTGGGATCATCTCTGTGCCTACTGTCGTTAATCGCAAGAACAGAGAAACACGCGGTAGATTGATTTTTATATTGATTCTTTTTCACGACAGGGAAAAACATATTTGGATATTTCAAGGGACAAACTCTAAGAATATGACTTGTTGGTCCGTATATGTTTTCCAGCAGGATGACAGAAAAATATTTACTTCGGTGTTTGATGCTAAACTCCACGTCATTTTCATACCTAGTTAAAACTCTAAGTGTCTACTGGCAGGGATAAAATATATATATTGAAAATCGAGAAAGAGGAAGAATTGCACCCTGCAACACACCACAGCCAGTGATGATTGGTGGTGAGGCTTGATCACCAAATCGAGTGAACTGGCTACACTTTGGAAAGCAATTATGTAGAAACTGGACGGCTGAATTTTTTATGGCGGATTCACGGAAAATTTTTAATAGTGTTTTTCTCTCAACGCTCCCAAACGCAGCTCCGTAGATTAAGAGACACACAGGCTGCTCTAAATTTTCCATCAGGCGATGACAGAGTGGAATGAATTAAATAAGTGAGAACATTCAAGTTCTGACGTGAGAAACGATTGGCAAACTGACTAAAATCCGTAATGTTCACCTGAGCTTCCATTCGAGTGAGAATGAGTTATTCGTATACTGTCCGTGTTTCCAATATGCATCATATCGGGTGGAATTTGGTACCTCCATTTTAAGTTTTGGTGTTTTATGTGCTGTGATACAACAGCCAACAATTTTCTATCGTCTGAAATACTGGGTGAATAACTCAGCTACAATTCGATATAAAAATTCCGCATTTTCCTCAGAAACAGTCGATGATAANAAACTGACTAAAATCCGTAATGTTCACCTGAGCTTCCATTCGAGTGAGAATGAGTTATTCGTATACTGTCCGTGTTTCCAATATGCATCATATCGGGTGGAATTTGGTACCTCCATTTTAAGTTTTGGTGTTTTATGTGCTGTGATACAACAGCCAACAATTTTCTATCGTCTGAAATACTGGGTGAATAACTCAGCTACAATTCGATATAAAAATTCCGCATTTTCCTCAGAAACAGTCGATGATAAGTTGTCAGTTCCACTGATTTTTCATGATCTCATCCGGCTAAGTACTTCAAAAACATTTGAGCTTTTAAATGGAACAGTGGAATCAATGTAAAGCAAAAGCTCTACAGAAGCTGAGAAGTTGTTCGTTATCTTATCAAAATTACGGTTGTGTTCCTCGATACCAACAACCAATTCCTTGGCGGAAGTGTTCAGTCCATCCAACCTTTACAGGATGTGCCTCATCTTCCAGCAGTTCTTGCCAGCCAATATTGTGCTGACGTACACAGTAGTCAAACGAATTAACTCACATCTGCCAATCCTAGAAATACATTCGACAGATGAATAGCCTTGTGATTTATAGAGGTTTTCTTTCTTCCGTGGGAGCTTTTTGAAATACCGGAAAGAAAATCCGTCTGCGTGAATTGGAGTGATCTCACAAGGGCANACGCTGCGATCAAATGTGAGTGATGGTCAACTTGAACATATCGAGACATAAATTCAAACAGCTTATCAAATGGTCACAATAGACAGGTGAGTCGTCATGAACAAACATACTTAAGCCGTATAAAGATATCATTTATCTAAGCAAATAGTAAAGAGCTCGTGACGGGTGTCCTACTGCAAACCAAGGGAGAAAGCTTCACAGTAAAGTGGGTAGATGGGGAACGTTTGTAGACTACGAATAATTTCGTTTAATTAAGAATGGTTTGATTGAGGTGCATGTCTGGACATGTAGTTAGGTGTACGGAGTTTCAAGCACAACATTTATACAAGTTGAAAATCAAACCACCACCAAGGCATTACCAACTTTGAAAATAGTTATTTTTGAATGTGCAAAACAAGGTGGTAGTGTCTGATTGTGAGGGTCTCGAAATACTTACTTCAAGATGAAAACAGATACTGAACCGTCCTACCTGGGTACATTGTATGGCACGTCGTTTTGTAGCGAGAGGGGTCCAATAAAGCACAATCTTTATTGTCCAAATCGCCAGTCTCATGCAACGCACGCTCTCTCGTTTATGAGTCATAATTCCAACCCGAAACACCCCCCGGTTTCCGTTCACACGTCGTGTGCACTTCTGACCCGTTTACGTGTGTGATCGGCGCCTTCTACCGGGGGGTTTTCTGCCTGCCATTCCTCGTCTGTTTGTCCGATTTCGTTGCGCGATGGCTCGTCCGGCTGCTCGTGCTGTCCGCCATCCACCCAATGTTGGCCTTGACCGTATTCCAACATCGTGTCGAGATGTTCCTCTAAATGTTGGAAAAACCACGCCTCCGATCTGGCCGTCTGTCGTATTTCGCCTGCCCTGCCTCGCCCGTTGGTCCGATCCAGTCGAGCGATGACTCATCCGGTCGCGCACGTTGTCCTTGATCCGATCGCGGCAGGTTTTCGAACGTACCTCCCCGCGTTGAGGTATTCGGCCGAGCGTTCTAAAACTCGCACCTCCGGCCTGACAAACCACCACAATTTGATGATGCTTCATGAGCGCTAACGCTAGCCCATTCCGGGTGTTCGTTGCAAGGTGACTTATTGAGTGTTTCTGTTTAACCTTGATTCCAAGCGGCAATTGAGTTCTGCCAACATGGGTACGTTCATGGGTTGCACTGCGTTCGGTAAAATCGAACGGTTGGTTGAACGTGTATGGGTTCGCATCCCACTACAGTAGAGTGGGAGAAACAAACTGCACTCCGACGCTGTTCATATACACCCCAACTGTTTTTGCCTTAAACAAAACTGGTGAAATTCCTGTTTCCATGAGAATTTTCAATACTCGGAATATGGGATTTCGACTAGCCCCAGGGACCGTAACTGAAATCGAACCTCGACCTGTCTGTAACAGTCAACTTCCATTCGTGGTACAATGATACGCATTTAAAGAATTAAACCAATATTGTAGAATCCAAGATTTACCAATGCGTGTAGAATTACGACCTCTAATTCGTTTGGCTAAATGTCGAATAGTGAACCTGAAGAATAGAGGACATAAAAAAGTAACTGTTCGTCTACTCTCTGTCATGTTAAAATCACATCTAATTAGTGTGCTGATAAAATGATCTTCATCAGGATTTGCGTAAACGGATAATCGAACGAGTTTTCGTCACATAAACCAGATTGTCTACTGTTTTTGTCAGATTGAGAAGTCCACGCTGATGTCTCTTTCGGCCTGTCGAAATTGCATGGGCATTTCCACTCTCAGAGCTAGAGGAGTGTGTTTCAAAGGCCCTGTAATTTGACCGCAACTGTTCAAAACGTTGTTGACTTCCTTTTATCCTTCTGGGTTGATTCCAAAAAGACAGTGACAAATCTGACATCAGCTGGCTGGGATCCGTCCCATCTCGAACTGTATTAATCATATCTCTGTGCATCATCAAGTGGATTGTCACTGAAACAGTTTCATTCCAGTATGGCTATCAAAATCAAAGACGGGAATGTGTTACTTTTTGTGGGTTACAGGCTGTTTTCTCTTCTATAGACTGATACCCAATAAAACATAAATTGTTGTACGATACCAATTTGTACTGATTCAAAAGAATGAGATCAAAGAGGTCACCGAAGAATAACCGGGTTGCTACCTGTGTGTTGATGAGTATGTACATAAAACCATTATTTAAGAACGTGACATTTTGAATATGGAGAAAGTGAGTCACTGCAAGTGGATGTTCTGCTACTCAGGAGGCACACTGAGCGGCTGAATCTAGAGGTTCCATTTGAAGGCCAGATCTGTTTGTTGCAAGATTTATATTCGTATTGTGAATTTAGTCCTGAATAACGGATTTCATCTCTACGAATTCTTTTTACAAGGACACAGTCCACAAACACTAAGCTTGCGATTGCCCACAAAGTCAGCTTCCAGAATAACCAATGAACTCGTAACGTTGTGTTATTCCCAATCTGTTTATCAACTAGAAAGGAAAGCGTTAAAATAGTATGAACAAATCAAAAACAAGCAGGAACTGTCTTGTTTGATAGTCAGTTACGTTTTGGGACAACAGTGCACTTCATGTTTTAATGAGCTGAATCCTGAAGTGAGGAGAATGGCATTAAAAGGCAGGATTAGTCGCGAATATCCTATATCAGCCGAAGGAGATCTAGCTTTCAAGTTCCTTCATAGTTGATCGTACTGAGCCGACAAGAACTCGTACCCCGCCGTTATAGAGATTACCTAAGGTACAAAAAGATGGGAGAACCTTCAGGTTGATATTCTGCATGGATGTAATTAGTTCTGCCATGCTGCTCCGTAATGACTGATGGAGATTCTAGAGCAAAACAAGATGAAAATAATTTGGCGTTCATCAATTCGCCGCATTTGCATGTCAAATTTTGAGCACTCTCACTGATGAAGGTCGATGAATGTCTGACTTTATGACCTTGTCGAAGTGAGAAAAAACAAATAGCCAGTCGTATTTCAGATCAAAGATTAAGCACATCAAACTTAGTGAGTCAGATTTCAGACCAGACGATCATCCTATCCTTTTACGGCAAAACAGGATATTTATCAACCTCCACCAACCGCAACGCTCAAAACATTAACTACTGATGATGTCAGTGCTTTTGGTGACAAAACGTTCATAAAATTAATAGCAGACCAAACAAGTGAACAAACACTGAAACCATCAGCCTAAGCCACCAAATTCACTGCTATTCTGAACAGACACAGAAAGGTAACGAAATATAGTTTGAGAAGTACACCAAAATTCGTGATTTTCGTCGTAAGACTCAATGTGGTGGACAAGAATGCTATCTTTTTTTGCAGCTATAAAATTTTTCTGATCAAACATGATACGTTTCTGCGTACTTGCATTGAAAAACACTAGGCCAACTACTGGCTACTCGTAGATATACTGAACAATTAATATCTCGTTTCACCTGAACGGTTAGCTCTGCCCCGTAGGGTGAACTGTTTGCTACTATCTTCGTGAGAGCGCTCGAAAATGGTAAGTTGAATGAATCTGGTAATGAAGGTAGCTATTGTTGTGAGTGTGTAGAGTGTTACCAAGATTGTGAGAGATTACTTTTTATCTGGAAATAAAAACCCATGGAAATAACAGTGATCGGCAAATCCGATGAACGATTAAAAGGAAACGTGGTCAAGAAGAAAACCTGGATCTGTCTAAATCCGTCATCTCCCCGGTAATGTCATCGTGACTCATGGTGAGCCCGGTATGATAGAAATCACAAACGNTGTTACCAAGGTTGTGAGAGACTACTTTTTATCTGGAAATAAAAACCAATGGAAATAACAGTGATCGGCAAACCCGATGAACGATTAAAAAGGAAACGTGGTCAAGAAGAAAACCTGGAGCTGTCTAAATCCGTCAAATCCCCAGTAATGTCATCGTGACTCATGGTGAGCCCAGTATGATAGAAATCACAAACGTCAATCAGTAAAATTGTAGCGAGAAGGCGTCCAACAAAGCACAATCTTTATTGTCCAAATCGCCAGTCACATGCAACGCGCGCTCTCTCGTTTATGAGTCATAATTCCAACCCGCAGCACCCCCCGGTTTCCGTTCACACGTCGTGTGCACTTCTAACCGGTTTACGTGTGTGACCGGTGCCTTCTATCGGAGGGTTTTCCGCTTGCCATTCCTCGTCTGTTTGTCCGATTTCGTTGCGCGATGGCTCGTCCGGCTGCTCGTGCTGTCCGCCATCCACCCAGTGTTGGCCTTGACCGTATTCCAACATCGTGTCGAGATGTTCCTCTAAATGTTGGAAAAACCACGCCTCCGATCTGGCCGTCTGTCGTATTTCGCCTGCCCTGCCTCGCCCGTTGGTCCGATCCAGTCGAGCGATGACTCATCCGGTCGCGCACGTTGTCCTTGATCCGATCGCGGCAGGTTTTCGAACGTACCTCCCCCGCGTTGAGGTATTCGGCCGAGCGTTCTAAAACTCGCACCTCCGGCCTGACAATCCACCACAAAATGATACAGGTATCTGGAGGTCATTTGACATGCTTTTCGTCTGTTATCAAGACGGCTGTATGATGCTCTTGGGACGATCAAATGAAATTTGCCGTCACCGAAGCACACCTCATGTGGTTTATAGGATTTTTAGAAGGCAGCTATTTGAGTGTGTTAATCAAGTCATGTGTGCCGGCTTAAAGAGAAGCATTCCGACTATTGAGTGTATTGAGCGCATCGGTCGCAGGTCAAAAACTTTCGTTCTCTGCCCGAAAATGTCTTCAGTGAGCCCTTTAATAATATGCTCATCCATTCGGATGCACAAATTCCTTTCACCTCTTCCCTAGGTAACAGACAGAGCAGCTATACAATGAGATCTGTCCAGAATCGGTTTGATCACCTTCATTGTAGACATAGGTGTAAATTTTGTCATGGTTAATAATCGCCGGGAGGGAGCATGATACGTTCGGTTGATTGTTGCATTCAGTTCTCGGCATGGATGTTCGGAGAACAGCAGCCTAATAAGTATTTCGGTGCATTTCCGTGTTCATTATTGAAGAATTATTCTGTTATGATAGTGGACAAAATGTGAAGGGTACCCATTCTCACGAAGTGCTTTTATCAGACGTTCTAGCCCCTTATGCGTGATCTTCGGAGAAAATTTTGGCCTGCGACCGATTGCCCGCACGATCGATCATTCTTCATGTAATCAAATGCGGGCATACTATAGGTTCTTCAAATTGTTTCACAGTTTTATTACGTATTCAAAGTTCATTTCGGTTGGAACTAATCGAAGCTTTGCTAATCACGTGTCTAAAACCGAGCCTATGTATTTGAAATCAATTTACTGGAGTGCTAAAGTTGACTCGGTTTTGACTGATTTCGATCTAGTATTTCGGTTTCACTCAGTGTTCCGAACTTATTTAAATCGATCACTTCGATGTAAATTGCAGATTGCACATTTGTGACCGATGGAAGTTGACGAAATGTTATCAGTCCGCAGTTTTTTTCTTTTGATTTGTTTTGAAATAACGAGTTATCCGGTGACAGTTTTTATTGAGAAACGGTTGTGTTAATTCTCTAGGGACACGAGAAATTGATTGCTTACAGGCTCACGGATATAGGCAACTATTCATCCGTCAAAAATAATCAGCCTACCTAGCAAAGAGTTTCCAATAGATATTTTCACTGTTAACTTTAGTGTCGTAAACATGGAAACGGATTTTTGACACTGCTGTTGAAAATATCGGCACATGGTTTTGGAGATAAGCTTAATCCTATGGAAGTCATTTCTAGGAATCTGGAAATAATCCACTTAATTAAAATGTCGTTCTGCTCTAACAGAATTTAGATTCTAAACAAACGCCTGCAGGCCAATATTCCAGTTGCCACAGCGGTTACCAAAATTGTCCAAAAGAGGCTGATGCTGATCCCAGTTTCAAATGAATGGAATAGTGGTTCACCTCCAGAATGAACCCCGATAGTTGGTGACTCTACACAATAAGAAATCTTCGGTTTCCTCAAAAGATCACCTATGTGGAGTTCTGAAGATTCCAGCCTTTCTCTGTAAAAATTTTAAAAAGTGAACTCAGTTGGACCATATTACAGACGGTAGTGGGGATGGCAGATGATAAACGTTTAACAGCAAGAGCATATCATCTGAAGTTTATGGACGTTGGTTCCCACTGATGTTTGCCAGACTGAATAGGTGTGATAGCTGGAAAGTGAACGAGATAATACCGGCAAACTGGTGGCCCAACCTCCTGAGTACGGGGATCCCAGACTTCTCCTTAATGATGCCATTATGGTGACACTGTGACACGCAAGCCAGCTGTGTTTACGTTGAATGTATGTAACACCTACGGACTAACCTTGGATACACCGGGGCATAGCGTTCTTCCAAAGTAGGGGTTCCAGCAACAGTCCCGTAGAAGGAAGCAACACAAACGAGTACGGACCAAAAGCCTATTAAGCCATACACACGACTTACAAAAAACAAAAGCTGAAACGGTTCCAACAAATCAGCAGTAAGCCCCGTTACACAATTCAAGTTCAATCCGTGCGTGCTTATTGGTTTTGACCGCGCGTTACGATATAGCTACAGTAGAACAGCTACCATCTTGACCTTTAAATGTGTCAGTATTTATACACAAAGTTTGTAAAGATGTTTTTGTCAATCGCTGTTGAAGATTTTGCTTACTTGTTTCGTGGTGAATGAAGCGGGTAACGACTTTGTGTTTGCAAGCAGTTTCGAATGTCTTTCACTTGGTTAAAACCAACACCTGCAACTGGAGGTGTGTGTGTGCGTTCAAGACACGCGTCGGGTTTCAAGAGTTTATCGCAATTAGGTCAGCTGGATGATACACATCAGACAACATACCCTCAAGGGACCAATATTTCTTGTACCTAATCTTACACAATGATTCACTTAGTGGTGAAAAGCGAGATCGAGGAAATATGATGTTGATGTAGGCACGTCGTTGTAGCCGGAACATCTGGGTAATCATCGGAGCTATGAAACTATGGGTTGAAAACAGTTTAGTTCACAGTGCTTTGTGTCAAAAACCGTGCTCCGGTTAGGCAACTTAGAACGTTCCCATCAAAAACTCAAAGAACATTAGTTACCAGAAAGCACATAAATTGACAAACAGGATCAGTTACCGTCACGACAATAACCACCGTTTTCCAATGTTAACAAGTGTTACAAAACTGAGAACGAGCAGAAAAATTCGCTTGACTAGACAATGAACAATAGGCTTCCTCAAGCCTCTGGAACAGCAGATTGCAATATACGGGAAAATTTTGATTGTGCATCGTTTTGATAAGACTTCCTAATATCGGTAACCATTGCCTAAACAAGCACCTTGAAATATCATAATCGACCAGGCCCGATACAAGATTACAAAAGTGATTAAAATTGATTGGACGATCTCAGAGTTTGTCCCTGTGTCTTGTTCTCCTGACCAAATCAATCTGGTGAAGACATTGCATGTAGAAGGGTTATATAATTTTCATTTCGACTGTTAGTCAATGTCCATTTGAAACAAGAAATGGTAAGTTAGTTGTTACCACTTGACTACACTGTCGTACAATGGTCAGTCTAATCTCATATAGTCCTCTTCATCAACCACTATAGGGTTCATACTTGAGATAATCCCAGATGATAAAATTCATCATTATCTTAATGGCCATTTCATCTTTCCAATCAATCCTTCGTCAGCCCACGGCTGATGAGAGATAGCGCCAAGAGAGTTCCACACTCTGGATAGCTAGATCTAAAGAATATTGCGAATTCCGAGTTAACTTCACATTGTACCCGCGTTCTGCTGTGATAACGATAGATGAGAATGACTTAAAGTGAACCCGGGATTCTGTAATCAAATGACGCGAATCTCGATGATTACAATTTTACCAGAGAACTGGTTTAAGGAACCTGGTTCTTATCACTTCTTGCCAAACCATGATTTTGAGGTAAAACTGAGTTTTCGGGTAACCATCTGTAGACAAAATACAGTTTAGTTGGAGAAAAGTGTTTAGCCGCATGGTTGGAAAACAGTTCTTTCACAAAAAGGAATCTTCTGCACAACCGTTCCGGACTTAAGGTCCTCCTGAGCTAGTTGATGGATATATCAGAACGTCAACAGCCACACACTGAATGGCTTCTTGAGGTGATAAACCATCCGTAGTCATTGACGAATGGCAAGTTATTGAACTCCCGATTAACCACTACACTGGGACAAACTGCACCTCAACGACAGATGATCCCCCTTTGTAATTTTGTTCCACAGTATTGCAAGATCGGCATTTTTCTCTGGTTCGTTCGGTCGGACAAGACCGCCTAGAGAAATCGATGAAAATGGTGCGGTCTGGGTGAATTTGGGTCCACAAACAGACGCTATTTTTGTATATGTGAATCTTAACACGCTGACAAAGTGTCAACCGTTAACCCTTCTTTCAACACCATGCAGCTGAACATACTGAATATCACTCACTTGTTTACAGTTTTCGTATCTCATCATGAATTGCAGTTGGCTGCCTTTGAAACGAAGCACTGATCTAGAATTACATTCCTAGTGGAGTGAGCCAGTAGTGCAATCTTATGAATATCAGTTCTTGCTTTTCTGACTATCACAAACGCTTTCTATATCAGACCACCTTCAAATGCATTAGTCAGTTCCTTCATTTTAACTGTCAATCAGAATTTCTTGTCCGTCAACTTAAACCAGCCAGAAATTTGTTGTTCTAGCTTGGGAAATGAAAGTGGCCTACCACTGAGATACAAGTTCACTTCGGACACATTGTTTAATTTGCAGCTAAGTCGGATAATCGAGTGTCCGTTGCCCACTTTTTCCTGAGTGTTTAATAGTGGTGACATTCGACAAAATTCGCGTACTCTATTTGATGCGATAAACACAAATGACTTCCATCAAAGCTGCCTTCCGTTAGGATTCATTTAACAACTCTGTCCACTGTAGGTGCATAAGTAACGTTATGGCAATCATTGTGGTGACGATCTCAGTACGTAACCTATCGTTACCATAACAAAAAACCAGCGTGTGCTTTCTACTTCTCAATATCTGGTCAACGCAGATTTACAGTACAAAGTAAACATCACGCTAAACTGATACCCGCTAGTGACGAGTTGTAACAAGAGCGTAACTTCAGTACCGTGTTTCTCTTCTAAAGAGGTTAACTGGTAAGTCAGTAGAGATGCGATAGCAGCATTTAACTGTGATTCACGTTTATTTTATGTCAGGCAAAATCTCTTATTTCTCACCACCTACGCAGTCTCTGCATAACCTAGTAGAGTGAGCTTTGGTTTCAAGTTGGATGAATCAAGACCAACTTAAGTCACTAGTGATAGATGGATATCAAGGTGAACTGCTCGTCATCTATGGGAGGCCAGGGATCACAAACAAACTCCCTTTGCTTGCAGAGCCTTGGTTTATGTAACCGAATCGAAATTACTTCGGTCGTCGCCATGCCGCATTGTTGGAGGCACCTTGGTTAGTTGGCTGGACCTTTGCGGACCACCTTCTACGTTTCTTGTCTGCCGGGTGGACTACAATCGCGCCCGTTATCGAATTCCTTACAGCAGTTAATAATCAGGCCTCTGAACAACTGTATCCCTGTACACCCAATGCATTCTGTTAGGAGGCGCATCTTCTAACGAGACAGCCAGGAAGCATCACGCCAGCTCGGATGCTGTGGTCGTGGGTGGTGATATGGTCCCACTCAGCCAATCAGATTGTAGGTGTGCGGTCGAACGCCTGTGCGCTATCTGGTCAATGTATTTTCCCGTGGCTGTCTTCTGATACCCCCTGTAACGTGATTTGTTCTGACACCCTGAATGCCATATATGACTCTCATTTGATTCGCTTCGTGTCTGTCGTCCATCTATGGTAGTCGTTCATCCTATAAATCTAGAGCTTCTGTGGGCTAAATTTTGTCTCGCTCGTCCAATAAACAGTGCAGCCGCGTCTCTTCCGATTTCTCGTTTTTGGGGTCAAGCGACTGGGCGCGTACCAGAGGAGACGATCCAATATATTCTGTTGTATAAAAGCAGGTGAATAAGTAGACGAGCATGCTCTGAGAATGGACAAGCAATTTGTATTTCAGAAGTATAGACATAAGCAAGTAGACGGTAGACCATGAACGAAGCGCAGTTGCTGGATGAGTATTACATAGGGGGCAACCAAGTAATTTTGTGGCTGAATCATCTTTACATAAGGGGATTAATAAAAAAATGGTCTTCTCTGTTGTGTCAAATTGTCACATCATTGTTTCGGTTGTCATATCCTTTGAAATGGATGTCCCTGAATAGCCGTTTTCTCGAAGCATGTTAGACAAATTTTAATCCCCGATCAGAAGTACTGTTTGAGGGGATTTTTCTTGTTCCATAACTGAGGTCACGAATTAGGTTGCGCTTTTGTCCGAATAGCACAAAACCGGTATCTTCCTATAACAATATTGTTCCATGTTTACAAAGCTTACAGACCGGTGGTTGCACAGTTGTGTAAACAGCAGGTATCTTTACGCATGCAACCCTGTTTACGTTATGTTTCCATGCCACTCGTTTTGTCCACATTATCCTGTAACCTAAATTCAGTCTCACAAGATTAACAACAAAGAATGACCATATTTGCTCGTTTCTCTCCAGCAGTATTGTCATGGTGTTCCTGAACGCCAGCCTGTCCGTTAATTGGTTCCTATCTCGTTTGGTTACGGTGAGAAACAATCTATTCTATTACAGGAACAAAATGAAAGGAAACTATGGTGTTTCAGGTGGCGGTTCTACTCCGGACTGGCAACCCGCTGGTTTCCATAGGCACGGTCCGAACCTTGAGTACCGTCATATCACTTGGCCTCAGCTAACGTTAACATTTAGCAGATGTTGATCTGATTGATGCATTTGTTTGATGCTGTAGTTGACTGTTTCTTCAGTGGCCAATGTTGACACACCCGTCATCAAATCCACATTAACTCATCAGGGGTAGCATGAAACAATTGCGAAATGATTTGTTTGTCAACTGATAAACGTGTACCAACCAACACTGCTTTTGTGGAAAACCCTTCAGGTTTGGAGAACCAGGCCGCGTGGCCTTCATGCAACAGGTCCAGAATGTACATTACTCGACTCCATGGTGAAAATCGGCAACAAACTGATTGTGTTCAGGGGCCAGTTATTTTGTTTGATCATTTGAATGCAGAACTTTTTAGCAATACGCCCTAGATTATTGCCCTGTTAGTTCTACGCGTCAGATCAAAACGAAGCTGTTTTCAGTCACGTTATTGGCCACAAATTGTGCGTAGGGGAAACGACACACAACAAAGAAACAACTTTTGGCAAGAACAAAATCAAACTGCTAACGTGAATTATACCAGATGAACACCAAAAACATTAGTGAAGTGATTAGCAAAGATGGCAGGTATCGCCTTAATTTGATTTACCAGAGTTTTCTATACCTTTTTCAATTTAAGATGTCTCGGTATCGATTTAAGCCGTCCCAAAGGAGCTAACCGGGTGTCAAGGTCCAGCAGGGTCGGAAGACTTATGTGCACATGGACAGGCTGAAAAACAGAGATTGGTTGAGTCCTACAGAGTAACAGGACGCTTTCTTAACAGGTTCAGAGAGCAAACTACGTTAGCTTGCTTGGACCTAGTTATCTGGAACATCTTAAATTGCCACCCAGACATGTTAAACCGGAAAAGATGTCCATCCTTCTTACCGGTATGCAATCCAGAGATAATCTTAATAAGCCTCTGATTACGAGTAAGCAGCTCGTCAAGGTTAATTGGTTAACAGAAACCTGATCGAACCATCAACGAAGACAGCACCCCAAACTTGGGAACCGCTGTGTCAGCTGGAATATGAAGCCACTCTGAAAGCTCAAGAATTCCACATTTGATCTCGGTTACTTACTTATCCCAGGTTTCTTTGCAAGTTAGTCTCATGTAAATTATCGCCTCTGTCAGAGTACTTACCAGTGATACAGTTTCAGCGCCTATCAGTGGCCTTCGTAGGACTGTCGCAGATATCTTGCTTGAGCAGTTAATCCCTCGGATCATTTGGTGGATTCCACGCGGCAGGGTATGTTGGGTAAGTGACTGGGGCCATATATGGCATTTCCGAGCTTACAATATGGTCTCACGGTTCAGCTGCTGGATCACTTACTGATTTTGGACATGCTGTTTCTGATGTTAGTTCGGGTCCAGCCGAGGTTAAGAATTCCGTGGTTGGGTCTCTTCTAACATCTTTGACTGCCTAACTGACCACGAACTGTGAATTGCATTGTCCCAAGTGAAACACACGCTGTCATCTAGGATTCCCTGAATGATGCAGATGAGTAACTTACAAACTCTGATTCATGTCGCATTGAATATGGTCTAGAATTCTGAATGATTGAACGCAGACATACTTAATCTTCAATAATTACATAAATTCTCTGCATTTTCTTTCCTTCTCTCTTTCTGTGAAGGATTTAGTTCTTTTCTGTATGGTTGTGTAAAAGTTAAGCATCACTGAGAGCCACTACTGTACTGTTGCTTGTAACGACGATTATGACAGGCCAATCTAAGCTATACCGTGTTGCTATAAGTAATCACATTATAGAAGATGACTTTTCTATACTCACTGTTTATTGTAGCAAACGTTTTAGTTTTAACTCTGAAACATCTTCATATCAACTAAGCCAGATGTAATCAAGTTGTAGACTTCAGGACAGGCTGAGCTTAGAATAAGTAAAAACTCCCTTGCACACAGTAAGTCAAGTAGCCTTCCCGTTTTTCCTTAGCTCTTCAACCACGTGGTAGTTGATAATCCAGACGTACATTATGTGATTCTCAGGACATCAGGATGGAGCTACTGGTGTGGACGATCGGGCAACCTGATCGTTGCTCACAAGCGAGAGTGGTTGAGCGTTCAGATTTGATAATTCGGTTGTGCCTAATGTGAGGTCAATGGCGCAATGGTTAACACGGTTGCCTCATGATTGGAATGTCCGGAGTTCAAATCCCGGCCGTGGCAAGGATATGCACTATTGATGGGCTCTAATGAGAGCGAAACTCGAGTCTAGTGCTTCTTTTCGAAAGAGGCTGGCTGGAAAGTCTATCTGAATGCGAACGCTGCGATCAAATGTGAGTGATGGTCAACTTGAAAAGATAGAGATGTCTTTATTTTTTGGGATAAAATTAGACTGTTTGTTATGATTGGGAACGTCGAATTCGCTGAAGCATGTTCGATTTGTTTGTATAAAAACCTATCCTAAATCCGCCTTTAATCGTCTCTTGTCGTGTGCAGTGAACAATCGTGCCCAATTTTCCATCATGACTACATAGAAAAAAATGTCCGTTTTCCTCCTTTTTATAACTATCATTGCTTACCAACCACTACCGGATTACTTGGTACTGGTTGACACGTCCTCATCTTCATCTATATCAGGTTGCATAAATGAGCTCATTCCACGTTCACTGGTTGCCAACTGCGAACTGGTTTTTTGTTACTCCATTTTGAACGCTTCTTTTGCTGAGTAATTTGAGTACCCGGTAAAATCCTCACACAACAGATTTAGCAAGAGGCCAATCCAAAGGTGGCGTTAAAGATATCGCATTAGGATTGGACAAACAGTTTAAATGTTAAGCTTGTCATTATTCGCCAGTTTCTTTGTTCTCTATTGCGTCAATTAACTTGCAGTTTATGACTTTGTGTAAGCCAATAGGATCAGCCAATGACGGGATGTGATCTCTTTAATACCGTGGTACACCCACAAATCCGGTTTCTCATTTCATGATTATTAACTTCTTACCGCAACCAGTACAACGTCTTCTCCTCATTACTTATGTGGAAAGTTTCAATTCAAGTACGATTTCTAAGTCGATTTGAAGTCCATAATTCTGTACATTACAATTAGCCCGTCACGAGGTCGGTCAAGGTGAGGTCCAACCACTGCCACAGATGACCAGAGCCACTCGGGTGCCAACATCAATGACGAGGTTGCAGCAGTTTCTTGGTCGTGTTGGATTCCACAACCACTCCATTGAAATCATTAGTGAATTCGTAAGCCTCTTACACGAAACTCTGGAATAGACTTAGCTTCATTGGTGAGGAAAACCAACTCAAGGTTTATCAAAATCTAACAAATGAGCCTGAGATTGCCGGTGACTGTGGAAAGCCTCATTGTCGCAATACATTCAGCTGAAGTAGATTTGAGAAGGAACTGAAGGAGACGTGTGTTATTGCGTTAAGGAATCCATTTTTCCCGTCTCAAACCAACTTCTACCTCGAGAAGACCATTTTATCCAATCAGAATGAGCGGAAACGTCGTGAACAGTCGAGAAGTAGCCTTCGCTATTATTTTACCTGTTTGACTTTTATTGCGCTACGCCCACTGGTGGTTTACTGACCTCAACTACTAGTTTCAGTGAGTGCATTCCAATTTTCTGATTCGAGAATGTTCGTAAGTCACTATGCCCCATGTACATACCTTGTAATTTTCTCCTCGTTACACATGCCGTTGGAGCGGAACAAATTTGCATTTTACACCCGTCTTTTGGTTTGTCTTGTGAGCACTTGACGGGGACAGTAACGTTTTTTTCGGGATTGAGATTTTTCGTGTTAATTATTGCGTACTACTATACCGTGGACACATCAATGTGTTTTTTCGAAGGTTTACAACAGAATTCTTATTAGAGTATGCACAAGAGCCCGAAGCATTCACCTTTCGTAACTGACATTGTTTTGTCAGTGGTTGAGAGTACTTTTAGTTCAGGAGCTGCTGGTATTGGATGGTTCTCAGAGCTGGCTATCTAGTTTGCAAAAGCTTCTACATCAAGCTAGGTAGCATCGATTTCGATTACAACACCCCTGAGGAAGGCCACCTGATGTGGTTGAAACGTAGAGTATTAGAAATCGCTCGTAACGTTGTGTTATTCCCAATCTGTTTATCAATAGCATCGTATAAAGTTTTAACTCAACCGTAAATATCAAATCTATCAATAAACACGGAGCAGTTTGCTTTAACAAAATTTGGTGCAACACCAAGGTAGTGATCGAAAAGAAGATAGTCTCCCTCAAAACCAACTGAACTAAACTACCAGCAGACCAAAAGTTGAACAGAACGTGGGCAAAAATGTCATCACCGTGAACATCTACAAGCAACTGGTAGAATTCGATAGAGGGTGCATCAAGGAAGTCACTGTTGGCAACAGAAAAAGCTGTACATGTCCGGGTTTTTATCTTAATCACAAGACGGATAAATTTCCCGCCCGAGGTATAATATACCCTTAAGTGCAGCAAATAATCACCTGAGATGTAAGAAGGCAGGGGGGAAGTTAACTGAAGAACCGAAGTGAATGGGACAAACTTCAGTGAGTTTGAGGAAGGACGACAGTCTTGGTAATGAATAACACACTGCTGTCAGGACAGAGAAAAACAACACAGAGAATGTAGATTAACTATTGTGGGACTCAGATAGCGACAACAATGTCAGAATTACCCGACTAAGAAGATGGCAAAGGAAATCAGAGATACTCTGAGGCTTTTGGGAAGAGAACGGCAAGTTCCAAAAGCCGGACACAACAGAAGGTGATATTGGCATAGTCTGATACTCTGACTCTATGGTCTACTATTTAAGGTTCCCAGAACTGGAGTACCACTTCGTCCTCTAGTAGCACCATCGCGGTCAGTAACCCACAAACTAGCCAAGAGACTCTGCAGTAAACTTAAGCACTTATGAAGAGTTCATAAGTCGATCAATTCGTCTGATGAAATTTCCGTGAAAACCAATGAAACCACTAATCAAGAGAATGAAGTCATTGTGTCTGTTGAAATGACTCCACTCTTCACTTTATTAGACAAGATGCTGGTGAGGCAAACACGGACAACTTGAGTAGAGGAACGCAGAATCGATGAAAGTAGTAATCTAACACGGTCGAACAAATAGGCTGTAATTGGTAGACATTTAGCTCCCAGCTTACTTGAAGTTCAGTGGAAAACTACTAGAAAAAAACATCGGAAGACACCCAAATAGGACCAGCAACCTTGGAAATGATGGTCCTAGAAGCCATGCTACGACACGAGTGAGCTCTATTACCTGTTAATGAAAAAGAATTCGGAGCAAGCTACGTCGATGACAACTTTACTAATCTTCGAAGCCCCAAAATAAAGCAAAATCATCGGTTCATCAGCAACAGTTCACTGCAGCTGTATCGGCTAGTTAGACAAATTACTGTCGGTCAAATAAAAATTATTGTCTGTCCAGACTAAACTTTGATCCAACAAACCTCGATTATTTTTTTCAGCAATCATCTGTTAGCGCACAAACAGAAGTTTCATCCATTTTCCATTCAAACCGTCAGCCACGCATTAAAACTTATTTGAATTGTTGATGAGTAGTCGGGGATTTGGTTTATTTTCAAGTTGACCATCACTCACATTTGATCGCAGCCTTCGCATTCAGATAGACTTTTCCAGTCAGCCTCTTTTCATTAGAATTGAGAAAGAAAAAACGTCTGACAGTTCAAAATCCGTAAAAAGGTAACTTATACCCGATAAACGTTGTTTCACAGCCTATCCCTTCGAAAAGCGTACAACACCAAACGATTCGTTCCACTCTACTTCAAGCAACTTCCGACAATAACGGTCAGATTTACACTGTCACTGAAAGTCACTGATGAACAACCAAGAAGTAACCATTCAGAGTTCACTCAGAAAAAGTCATAGACAAGCTCTCCACTGAAGTACCAGTCAACATAAACTGTAAAGTTCCCGCAGTTATTGTAACCAAGGTGTTACTTTGATCAAATGAGAAGAAAACTGAATATAAGTTTACAGGAACACAATAAATAAACGGACATAGCCGGAAGTTTTTTATATCACAACATACGAAAAATGAAAACATCAACACAATTTGAAAAACTGTAACAACAATTGACAGAGCGCAAACCTGAGATGTAGTCGAGTTCAAAGAAGACTGAGTGTCAGAATAGAAGTCAATCGACAAACATACTGACCTGGAACAACTTCATGAACCGATCATAAAGCAGTTGACTGGAAACGCCATGTCATTAACAGACAGTTCAATGTGCAGAGGGTGCATCAGCTAGCATTCACAATTCCCAGCATGTCTGCGTGAATTTTGATCACTTATGGTTTGAGATCTTGACATTTACGCGTTTCGCCCTTTACCCGCTGATCTCACCACCACCTCATGATTCCAACTCCCGAACTCTTAAGTGACAGTAAAAATGGGTTTTCCAAAGCGCTAAACTTGGTTCATCTGAAGTTCACGTTTAGGTTGACGATGTTACTTGGTATGGTGGCAAAGCGTTTGCACAGTAATCTGTCAGTTCGATGAACAAATCAACACCAACAATATCTACATCCCAAGTTATTAGCCCTCTTAACCATTTGCAGCATACTGTTCATACCATAACTTACTCAGACACCACATTATTCCAGTCACAATCTCTCTGTAATTCACATATTCCGAAGTCATATTTCCCTTGGAACTCGAAATTCCACGTTGCATGATCAATCACTTAAGTTTCTCCTAGATCTTGTGCAGCCACGGAAGGGAACCTATGGGTGGTCCACTGCACGGATCTCGTCTGTAATCCTAACGTTTCTGCCTGATATTCAGTCAATCAGTTTGCCGAGTGCACTTAACTACAAGCAGATGTCTGCAACCCTTGTTGTAAAAAAAATTCCAGGCTCAATAAAACCGTTACTTAACTTCTTTGCTTCTTTCTTGGCACACAGTGTGTGCCATCGGACGTACTAAAATGTCACCATACATCTCATCAGCGGGTCTCAAAAGCCCATTGGAAGTTTTGGCTGCACTCGCAAGACACGTCGCCAACACGCTGTAACCAAAAGAGGCATATCACACGGAGGTCGTGCAAATCTCACGAGTACAAGTGGGGAACACTGGCATGCCTCCCAACATCAAGGCATCCTTCGTCGACGCTAGACGACGTATTACTTCGGAACCTTTCAGATACATTTATCTGTAAACGGAAGAGATGAAGAAACTTGAGTGTCTTCTCATATGCATCCTACTAGTCGACATTGTGCAGGCCACCAAACAGCCCCTAAAGCATCAGAACATGCCTACACAAATATGGGGAACGGCCCTCGAACATCGGTGCCTCAGCAACTAGTCCACGACATCGACTTGGCACCCGAAGACATACGTTAGTCTACTCGGTCGACTGATGCATCACCACGCGCCGCAGATCTCACTATGTCCATAACATGTATTGCTACTCACCAGGATGAAGCTGACTCCAACACCTCCATACCGGCAAAGAATACTTTGTGTACAATCAATACCCGCTATATATACGACCAATCTTCTTACCCCGAAGAATGCTAAGACTGAAATCGTGTGATTTAGTTTCAATTTGAAACAATCTGCCTACTAGACAACGACTTTGGATGATGAGTCTAGACTCCGGTAACATCGTAAAAACTCGTCTCAGTCGTCAAATTAATATAACCTATAAACATTTATTACCCTTTCCAGCGAGCAATCCTTTCATCAGATTAGCGCTGCATAGGTTACCCATGTGTCAAATGTTCGCAGCTAACTCACCTCTGATCACGCACTGTTCACTAGCACAAATCACCACTCTGGTGGCGCCGCACTGACTTGACAACTTGACAGCTATTTAAACGTCCAGCTTCGTCATGACACTCTAAGTTCATTCACATTCTACCACAAATTAGTCGGATAGGCCACTGGTTGTCGTCCGCTGTATATCAACCAAATTTTTTCTCCATAAACGTAATTTTATCACTTATATTAGCTAATGACCAACTGTTTACTCAACCCTTAGTCGACTCTGATTCTTACCAAACCGATTACTACTTTCCGCACACAACATGAAACCTACCTGTGACGACAACTGACCACTCGAAAGGATAAGTTGGATCATTCACGGAATAGTAATGCGCTTGAAACGAATCGAATTCTCCTCTTTGTAACAAAAAAAAACAACAAAATATCTTGGTCACGAGAAAAACGTGACTGGTTCTGCAAGTTGCTTACAAACCAACAAAAAAAGACGAATGCGAAAAGCCACTTCGTTTCGTTTCAAAACGTGTGTGACAGCGAGAAAGATGCAGAGTACTTGTATGATGTATGGTGACCCACAGAAGTTCTCTAATCAGAAGGTTGAAGGATAGTTGCTAAACATAGTAGTTAAGGTCACTAGGCCAACAATGTGTATAGCAGAATAGAGGTCGAGTAGGTGAAAAGTAGCCAAGGTTGTCTCTGGATGGTTACCGGAATTTCTGTTCATTCTGATTTGGAACAATCATCCTCTCCTGAAAGTAGGCTGTTTGGAACCGAAAAAGTGGATTCTTCGGTTGTGACAGTCAGAGATTTCCACATAATCTAGCCAATAATAGTCATCACGGTTGAAGCAAAACTTGTTAGTTGCCCTTAAATCCACCAGCTACTCAAACGAGTTTGTGCCACAAAGACCATAGTACCAAGAGATAACACTGCCGTCTAGAAACGACTATACATTGACTATACACCGTCAGATTCACAATAAAGTGGCACTCTCTGTGGCATCGAAAATGAGGAAAAACAGAACAAAACAACTATACAGTGCTACGGTGAGCACATTAGGCATAAACCCGAAACCTCTACAAGAAGGGAATCAAAGATATCGCCTCTTGTGTGCCACCTGTGAACATTTCCTGCTCTATGCTCGCCGTATGATGTACAAGCCAAAAATGAGAGCTCCTTAATCCTGGTTTCACTCTTAAGTGCGTTTATAATTCCGACAGAGTTTTCAATTTCCAAATTTCTGGGGTCAGCTATTGTCTGTTTTACATAGAAATACGAAGGGTTTTTATATCCTACGCTACACACCCCATTTCCAAATGAGGATATCAACCAACATACAACACTGTGATATATTCACGAACGACCACCCAACTGTCGGATTTGTGTGAAATTAAGTTAGGTTTTCATTTTGTTGGAAAAATCAGTCGTTTTTTCACCCTTAATGGTATTTTTGCGTAGATCACCCATGGAGTCAATAAGGTTCAAAACAATGACCGTGAACTTGAATGTTTCACTGCTGGTGTGCAAGTTTGCCGTTCTCACTATGAGATCATTGCCGTTATTTCCCTCAGGTTACGTCCATATGGTCACACTCCAGCAATGGTTTTGTAAATCAAACACCGTTTTATGCAGAAATTACGCTGGATTATGAAGTAACCGTGATGTAAACCTCATGTTTGAGCATTCCTTTACGAGTCAGAAATTCGGCTCACAACAACACCGGTTTTCGCCCACGCGTCGTGTGCACTTCTGCCCGGTTTATGTGTGTCCGACTCTTTCTCTCAGGGATTTTTTCACCTGCCATTCCCCGTCCGTTTGGCCGATCTCATTGGACAGTGGCTCGCCCGGTCGCTCGCGCTGTCCGCAGTCTATCCACTGTGGCCTCTAACAGTATTCTACGGCCACGTCACGATATTTCTCTGAGCGCTGAAATAATCAGCCTACAGACCTGATCATCTATCCATTTTGCCTGCCATGTCTCGTCCGTTGGTCCGATCCGGTTGAACAATGGCTCATCTGGTCACCCATGCTGTCCCCAATCCGCTCACTGTGAGCTTTTGGACACACCTCTCAGCCGCGTTGAGATATTCTGCCGAGAGTTGAAGTACCCGCACCTCCGGTCAGGTATTCCATCACACTATAACAGAAAATAGTTGTACACAATTGTGCACTGATCTGACATGTCACTGGAATCCGCTACTAAATCTTATTTTTACTGTTGTGGACCTGACGTGAACTTACATAAGTTAGGTCAAATGGTTTATGGAAACTGTATAGTGAACTGTGGAACCAAGCAGGAACAAGCTGGTGAAATGCGTTGAAGATACAGAAAGCAGAAAACAAAAAAGGTTAGGTTTGTAATCTTACTCTAAATAGTAATTCAACCAAAAGAGACCACGATATCCTGTGACATAGCATAACATCTGAGTATTTTACAAACTGGACTGAAATAAAGACCGAATAGCCTGTTCTTGATTATGACCACTTATTAACACACACACCCTAACAATTCGTGACCTAAATAATGGTACATGTAGCGTCCAGACATTTAAGCACACTTTTGGAATACACTAAACAAGCGATTTTACAACTGTTTGAGCGCGGGTACCGCGAATTCACCGACCAACAGGTGAGTAGCTACGCAGCGTTCGGTATACAGCACGTTTCTTGTGGTGCATTAAACAACGTCGTCCGAGTCAGAGGAGCGGATCCTCCTTTGAACATTTCTTCAGAAGCGGTTTTCTTTATTTGAAGTGACAGCAAGCAAGACAGCAGACGCTTTATTCCCTTCTCATTGGAATCGATTATATGGTCCAATGCACCAGAACTAATCACACTACAATCTCAACCACTTTGTAACCTGAGACAACTTTTTCCCGTGGCCTATTTGGACAGAGAAGTGAGGAACTGCTTTTTGTACGACGTATCTCTTGGGCATATCATTGCATCTAATCAGGTATATATGTAGTCTGCGGTTTTGTATAGCAAACCTCGATAGGTAATGTTGAGTAAAATAGTAAAATTAATTACCACATACATGCACACCAGTGAGCAATAGTTATCAGGGCAATCTGGTCTTTCTGTCCACAGATTGGTGGTTTCTACATGTCAACTACTAACACCTACGTACACTGGAGAAACCTTGGATTTCTCGTTGCGTAACTTAACTGGGGTCGACATGTCAACAAGTGACAAGCAGTCGATTTTGTGGATCCTCTGTGAACGGTCAGATTGAGTTAGTGCACTAATCGTCAACGTTTTATGGATCTAAACTAGAGTGTGTTGGCTGACCCGAATGCATAGTTAGCGCTCCGTTCTGTCTATATGAGTGGCTTGGTACCCACAAGCAAATTCATAGATTATATAGGATAGGGCCCCGAACAATGAGGTTACTTCTAACGGTGGTGTTTGGATTCGGATAGTGGTGAACAACATAACCAGCTGAGCTCTGTAGAAGGTGCGTTGCATAGCTGTTGTGAAACAGGTTTTCAACAGAAGGACGATGTCATCATCACTGTAAGGCAAACAAAGTTAGATATTCAGTCCAGGAACTGTTGGAGCCATCTCAACAACTGGCCTTTATTTGCTGAATTTTCCAACAAATTTCGATGGATAGCCATTTTTCTTGAATCTGAGTGTCAACAAACACAGCTCTCTCATTATTGTTTCACTTGAGCAGATTCGTTTGGCATGATAGAACAGGACTCGGTAGAAAACTGTGAAAGTTCACGTGCTATCCCATCCATATGTGGCTCCAGTAAACAGACCATGTTATAAAACCGTTATCAGTAAACTACATGAAAATGTCTACAAAAAATGTCCAGGAAGTGTCAGAGTCCGCCTGCTCGTGCTCAGTTGTAAAGTTAATTTTGGTTCACTGAATCAAGTATACTCGCTTTTTTCTTCTTTGGATCAGCAAGTGTGAGAATATCCGTGACATGACACCGATAGAATTGTGCTTAGATGATGACAGTAACAGCACTCTGTTTCAAGTGGGAAACAAAAATATCCACTAACACCGGACCGAATGGATTGTTAATGTCAACGCCAACAACTTTTGTATGACCGATTCTCTGGGAGCAGAAGCTGACGACGGTTTCGCCGAACAGCAGGCGGCACTCTAACTCACACGTATGTAGTCCTCTGTTCGAATGATATGAGTTAATATATTGGGCAAACCATACGGTTGCTGAGTATATGAGACTCTGGATGCAGTCGATTTCGCCTTCGATTGATAGTACTGCATGCAGTTCCTTGCTAGCGTGTCTTTTAAGTTCACTAGTAGTATCTGTCGGACTATCTGAGCGAGATATGGATGCCAGTTAACAATGGTCAAACTCGTGATATATAGTCAAACTTGTCCGTAGTCACAACGTCGGAGTATTTGTCCGGCAGTGGAATTGTCAAGTCTTTGTTGGGTAATAGTTCAGACAGAGTGCCGACGTGTTCTAAAGTCAGGATTGTGCTCTTTTCAGTGGACGTGGATCAGTACGGGTGAAGAGACCGACCAGACTAGCTCTAAGCAAATTGCGAGCATCCCCTGATGTTGAGATGAGTCGTGTAGGTTTGTCAGTCAGAAAACTGAGCAGGGTCGGTAACTCAGTGTCACTGTATACATTTGATGATATTCAAGAATTAAGACCACAAAATACGGCTTCCAGCCGAAAGGTGATTTATGCATTTATTTTTACGCTTGCGTTCCCAATATTTTCTGCTACCGTGGTGTAATGGTCAGGTTTATGCGCCGTTATGAGCCGGAATGCTGCAGTGACTAGACTTAGGTCTTTCCAGGTTCAATCGTGTCACAGGCGAAAGAGGAGCAGCCAGAAGACCAGATGGCTCGTTCGCTAGAAGTATATACCTAAAAAGCACCTGATTAAGTCAGTACCTGCATTTTAGGAGCCCTGCTTCCATGTCCTGCAAACACGAACTTGTGTGCATATTACTCAGTAGAATAAGTCGAACTGTTGCACTTGACAGGCTGGAACATAACGAGCAACTATTATGGGCAACGTTATTAGATTATGGTTGCTGTTCACGTTTTATTGATAAATACGGTAATCCAGCTCATCCAAAACCTGTAATCACAACTCTACCACAAAAATACGTTTAGTTCTGTTTATCTTTCCGAAGGGATAAAATTTCCAATATCGTCAGACGCAGACTCGGGTCAGCCGTCAAGCGCACGTACAACACCGTGAAACTCGTGCATATCGAAGAGACGACCCGATGTCATCGCCATCAAAGAAAGACCCAATACCCTTATCCGCTAATTCTAACGTGCTCCATAATTTCGCCCATACCCGCGGAAGCAGCTACGTCGGTCGAACATCACGGTAAATAGGACCACGCATCAACCAGCATTTCCCTAGATGGTCGACTGATTAGACAAACGAGACTTTACGCAGCCTCATTACTAGACACGTGGAGGAAATGGGACACACAGCTACAGCCTTCCAAATAATGTACCGTGCGGAATCATGGCACAGTTTGAAGTTTGTGGAGATTGTGAAAATTCGTCGGACCAACGTTGTTTCTTTCGCACAGAAACAAATGATCATCCCACTTTCTTTACTTTGATAACTCCTACCTTCTTTTACCGCATCTTCTCCCACTACTTGCTGCATTTACCTTTGCTCTGACCAGACATTAATCCAAGATTTCAACTTGACCCTTGCTTCTCTAATTTTCAGCATTCAACTCAATGTGACCACCGAATTTCACCAATCAAACTGTGACCCGTACCGTTCGGAAGCAATAGCAACCTTGTTATCATTGACATCATGACACCATTACGTGTAGAACGTCATCGATCTGGCACTAACAAACGCACTGTCCTCGTCTCTCTTGTTGCCATGTCCGCCGACTATAAGTGGCTTGTACCATTTTCGCCGTAGTAGTTAGTGGAAAGAGAACGGAATGTCTGTACAAAACATCTTACGCTCTTCTCCTCAAGTTACCCACATCTTAAGTTAACACTGAGAGATGGCTCAAATTGCTGTATTATTTGCTCTAACTCGCAGCAGTTTAGAGACAAGCGGAAAAACACGATTTTGAATAACCTTCCGGTTGGAGTTGATGTTGCAGTTTACCGAATGTTAGTATAATTAGATTTACACGATCAGAATTCAAAAGACACCACGAAAAATCTGATAATTTGCATGCCTGCTTGAATCCATCAAGTGACTAATAGTAACGGGAAGATTGGTTATTTAGTTCTTCACGATTTTGGATGATTAACTGTGCAGGACATTATGCTGGAACAGTAGTTCATAACGTCAGATTAGTGAGCGTGTATTAACACTAGACTTCTAGACAAATCGTGGTACTATTAAGCATGCTTGTTCTATATCAGGCAAATCAACTCGATTTAGCAAAACTGCCCCAGCTGTTGCGTCTGTAGCAAGACTAAAACTCCATAAACTTACCTCATCAGTTGGAAACTCAGACCGCTATGAATTGTATTGAAGGTGAGTCCACCCCACCCCCCTACCTACCCAGCCGACGTATAATTCCAACAACTCTGCTATGTGTACCAGTAAGAAGATTGTTGAGTGAAATCATACTTTCATGACCAAATATAGTTCAATGCGCCATGTCATCTTATTTGAATATGAGATACAAGACATCCTACGCAATTTTTGTCATGTTAGCAAAGTGATTATAATTCGTATAATTTGGGTAAACAAATGTGCCAGAAACCAAACTCTATGACAAGTCAACAGCTTTACCAAACTGTTGCCTGCCAACTTGGGGTATTCAATAATTTGATAATGAATCCCTGCTCTGGTTTCATTATCTAACACTGTTTATGGTTTATTAGATAGCAGTTTAATACAAATATCTTTGTTTGTTTTGATTTTATAACAAACACCAATATGCGTGATCGGCCGCCTATTTGGAAATCGTTGCTTGCACAAACTAATTGTTTCAGAAAAATTATGCGAACATTCCCGAAAAAAAATCGATAACCTACCTCATTCGTTAGTTTATCACAGTGTGCAAGTTCCTGAGAATCCGATCAAAAAGTGCCAGCTTTCCTCCATAGAATCTGAAGCATGTAATGTGTGTTCAGACTTATTTCGCCACGTGACATTCTGTAGCCATGCTGTCAAAACGATAAGCGTCGCTTGTCACACTTCAGTTTCGTAGCCTTGTTGCTGGGCCGTGTCGTTCCGTTCCCTGTCAACATGTTTCATCCGAACTTATTATCCATATACAGGTCCCGCAATGAAGACAACTTGCTGTTATCGAGATCGAGCTGAACATCTCGTTCAAAAATATTGTCCAGATTGGTGTAGGTTGCATCCTGGTAATCTGCGTTGTCTTGAAATGTACCATGCCTAAATTAAACCGGACTAAGCATCATACCCAAAATAGATCACGTTGGTGAGCCACGACTAAAAGAACAGAGTGCCGTTTTGGAGAAAGCAGTCACAAATGCTGCGATATTTTTTTACTGTGCAGGCGAACCGTACGCAACAAGTAAATATTACTGGATAACTTCAGTTATGTAGTGATGACGAGCGCTCACACTTTACTACTCACCAACTGCTATTCTGTAGTGGGGCAAGAGCATGAGTTTTGACGTCCAAATGGCCGCGGGAAAAATCCAAGAAGAAACACCGGAGTGCAGCATCACATGAAACGGTTTTTGCTACACAGAGGAACTGAGCTTTGAAGTCCGTGACAACCGTGACGTTCTGATATCAGTGACATAGGCAGATGAGCGTTTTTGTTCGCTTGTCTTGACAAACCATAATACTGGAATGCGATCGAGTGTGGCTAGTCAGACTGACATATTAAGCTCTCTTGGGTATAGTTTCGCCAACCACCAGCTGTTTCATTACACACCGTTTGGTGCCAAAATGGTCGTGATAACACAATCTGTTCGGGAACTCCAGTGTTCTTACTTTGTTCATTTGCACTGATCGATGCATACTGGTTCTCAGTCTAGCGTTGCCTTTCGAGCGCTGAAACAGTCAACAGAGACGTGTATCAGCAGCCAGGTGTTATCGATCGTTCACAACAGAGATCGTTAAACCGAGCCACCTGACCTGGAACACTCATTCACCTCCGTTCCGGTTGGGATGGCTGTGGTTACCCCAGTCTATTTGGGCCGCTCGCTTGTCCGACTGGGTTAGGAGGTCTGTTCGTTGGGAAAGCCTTTTGGTTTGATCCCTATGGGTTTTAGCCATGTCCATACCGCGTGGACAATCGGTATTACTTTGGCCATGACGGCCGTACTTCCAACTGTCATGGCGGTCGCAAAACTACTACTCAGACGGTTACCGAACTAGCACCTGAGTCAGGGCTTGTCCGCCTTATCGGGCCACTCGGGCAACCACGACCGTAGACTATACCAACATGAATGGCTTGTTTATGCCCTCGCTCATAGAAGATCGGTATGCCAGAGATGTCCGTACGCTTTCTGCCGCGTTCGGATACACCCACGCTCTCAGTGCTCACTACACAAGTGTTAGCTTGCGCCCTCGTCAGCCTAGTTACCGTGTCCGGGCCCACTGGCCTAGCTTACCTTCTGCGTCCGGTGCATCTGTGCTCTAACCTTACGTGAGAGTCAACCAATCCCATGAGCACATAAGTTGTATGGTCCCCTTCTTCGCCCAAACCTACAATAACCTCCTGAGACCTCCAAAACTGATATCGAGACAAGTGAAGGTGATACCGAGACTTCTTCAACTGGAAAAGATATAGTGACCAGGTTACTCAAACGAACAAACATTGACTATCGCCGAGACCAGTAGTCCGAGGGAAGACTTTGCTGTTGTAAATTTGTTGCTGAAGTGTCCACACGAAATGCATTAACGACTGTTGCCGCCCTAACGGTTCCGTTTGACTTTGTTTGAAGGGTTCGGAAGTCAGCCACTGGAAGAGTCATTAAGGTACTAATAGGACATCGTCCATGATGCCAATGTAAATGCAGATCCACATCAAATGAAGAAAACTGGAGCAGTCGAACGGACGACTGGAATAAGGATTACCACTTGGCCGACGAGTTCATTGGAGAGCTCAGTTAAATTCCATCTGATACGGCTTAAGACGAAAAACAAATGAAGCTAAATTGCCACCCAATTCCTCAAACCTACGAAGTGCTCTGATGACGATGCAGAACGAGACGTCGACTTCCACTGTTAATTACAAAATGAGGGCAAGTCACAAAACGATTATTCAAACACCTGCGACTAATGGTAGGATGCGAAGACATCTAATGTACATAACATACGTATGTTTAATATATTTACGCATTCTAAACGGGATGGTTGTTTTGTCTCGTTTTCTGTTTTTATCGGCGAACGGGAATGTGTAATCGTGAGAACACATGAACCACGGCGATGTGAGTACAAAGTGGACCCAAATTGTGGGATGGGCACTTCCAGCACTTGTAGCATCACACTGTGGTATGTTCAAGGTCATATGTCCTTCACCCTATGGCATGTGGACAGGTTACACACACACGTCCACCGCTGATCAGCCCTTACGTGCATGCACCTGCAGTGGCCTCGAACAACTCTCAGTCGGCCAACACCACTGCAATCAATGGTACGGGCTCAGACACACGCACGCAAACGTGGCAATACACACGACCAACCTCACCTCAGATATCAGCCTACGACACGTGACTCAACCCAGTGTCTTCACCGGGGCTGAAAAGACCGCAAGAACGTCGACATCAGTAGAACTCCACTTCACACTCCACTGACACTCACGGATTACATCTCCGTATTTTGCCCGACCATTTGCCGTAAGTGCACTTACTCAGTTTGTTCATTAGTTACATTGTACGTTGTTTTAATATTTTTCTGATTTTACTTTAGATGTTTGCTTCTACCAATACTATTTACAACGTACCATAATTAGCAAACCAGCATCTAAATAACTATCCCTATTTGGTGGCTGGGAGTTACCATCCCCACCCACGATTCCGTTATTTGGAGATCATTTGGCGGAATCCCACACTCGCTCACTTTCTACTTTCGTTCACTCATGTCTACATCTGACAAGGAATGGGTGGTTGGAATCATGAACGGTTTAGTGCAAGCTACTTATGCAACACGTGTATTGACGTGCATTGCTTCTGTTAGTACACAAGACTAACCCTGAATTGGGTGCCGTCGGCTTCTTAGATGCATACGTAAACTGCACTCACATACCATACACATCCTGAAGTTTTCATCCGACGACATCAGCTTACCAGAAAATGGTCACGAATTACAGGATGGAGAAGCGGTATTTCGCATTTGCTGACAAACGTCTGATTGGTCGAAATGGAACTCTCAAGGCCATAAAACAGCCAATTGCGTTTACGCGACAGAAATTCACGATTCGCATTTACTCAATATGTTGCAAGTGACACCTGGCTCTATCTACCCTCCAGAGCAGATGCGGGAACCTCAGACCCACTTGGGGGGACGAATTAAAAGACTGATTCTAACTTGTCTTCTTCTTGTATGGGGTTCGGCTTTTATGTACTATTGGATGCGCCGTTTTAATACCTCTATCAGTTACCAGTTCCTTTTTCGAGATCCCACAAGAAGCTCTCATACATCTCCGGATCACTATGTGGATTATGTTTTTCACTCCAAAGGAAAGTTCCGACTGGCATTCCAGCCAATTCGAACTCCGAATGATTTGGTGTGGAGTCCCGTGATGATTCGTACGGCATACAAGCGACTCAATTGGACATACACTGATGTAGCCAAGTTAGTTCAGTTGGTTCGAGACCAACTGCATTCACACGAACCATTCCCAGTGCACGCATTCACAATCAACGAAACACTGGCGGCTTGTCAGAATGGTCTCATAAGTTTGAATCAAACATATGTGAGTCAACTCGCTGAAAACCAACTCGCACCTTGTTTCTCGTACGTTGAGCAGCGTTTGTCGTATGGCGGATTACCATTCAAGGTGGTCAGTTCTTCTGAGGATATTTCGTTTATGCATAATGCAGATACTTACTCAGTGCCACTCATATACTTTCATCCTGTGCAATCACACGAATCATCCAAGGCTGAAGTGAAAAACTGTTCGGTCGTTGGCTTGTCCCGCCGACAATCCCTTCTCCGTACCCTGAAACACTGGATCAGGTTTGCTAACGATAACATGATCATCTGGTGGATCACTTATGGTTCGCTGTTGGGCTCAGTGAGGTAAGTATGCCATTTCCGGTGTTGTACTCTACTGAGTATCGCAATAATTCGGATTGATTTGCAGCTTGATGGGAATGCCATCTATAAGCCGTGCATAAGAGATAGTGAACTGACAGAAGTGCTGATATGACTAACTAATAGAGAGATATAAGTTTACGGGAGATTCACAGTCAGCGCGGACTTTTCTAACGAGTTCGTTATCATGCCAATAGTATTAACTGTTACTTACTATTTTCGATGAGTACAGCGTTCAATTACCAAAACCACAGTAAGATGTTTAATATATTGTAATCATTCTCTAGCAATAGCTAAGGTTCTACAACAACTCTCTCCCTCCATTTGATAAACTCTTTCTCAAGGCTTTTTAGTCCACCCTGTTTTACAAAAAATATGTCCGCACAGTAAAAAGAACAGACTTGAGATTAGAAGATTACTTGTTTCAGATGGATTATATGGTTTTTTGTATATCCTAATCCACGTAGGAATTAAACACCTCACACTCAATTCTTCCTCTGAATACCAGCTTGTATTTTCACTAGTGCATTAGTTTTCATCTCGGAAGACTAGCTGTTGCTCTGCGCGACGAATGTCCACAAGAACTGTTCGCATTGCCAATCTGTGTGTGCGTGTCAGCTTGAATGTTTTGGTCACTAGCGTGCCCATAATACAGCGTTCACGAATGGATGATCAGTACACTAGACTCAAATAGGTTATGTTATTGGAATATCTTTTCCACTTGTATCAAGCACCAACCGCTGTTGCTTGGCAAATCACCCGCTCTCCATTTCAGAAATCTGGGCTGTGATGAACTTTTACTTGTTCTTCTCTTCAGCTTTGCTGGTGCACTACTTCATAAGTGTCTCGCCTTTTTTAAGGTCAAACTACGTTTTCACGTCCCTTCTCCCCCCATCTAGAAAGCATAAATATGTACTCCCATAGTGAACCATAATTTTCCTCAAACTGTCAACTTGTTTCTCACCAGTTTAGACCTCACCACTGACTGTTTTTTTCTAGAGAGATAAAGGTTTCATTTTCCTACCAGCCAACCAACTAATCAGCACTGGTCAGCTAGACCACAAAAGCCTTCACTCACACACCTCTTACTCTTTCGAGTTCACACTGAATATGGGATGTGCAAGTAGAACTGTGAATGGTGCAGCGCGCGCCACTTATGGTGAGCATCATGGTTTCATCATTGACAATCTAAGTCGATTCGGATGTCGACTAGAGTATATCTAAGTCATTGAGTTTCAACCGTCCGCCGCAATTCATCAGAGCAGAAAGAAGATATGATGTGATTTGTTATTCTTTCATTTACTCTCATCAGTCACAAGAGTAAAACATGCCAGTCATATACACGATACAGATAAGGGCAAACAGAGACTAGACGCCCCTACATGCATATCAAGTGTTAGGTATTCACGACTATGATAGCCTGATAGGATGCTTCAACCACATATGTGCACATAACGGCGACTAGTAAGTTGGACTAACCACCACCTCGTAGGAAGTAAGTAGCTTCTGGTTCCGATTGCGGAACACTATCTTTAATGCGTTCACCGGGTCAACGTGATAACCCTGTTGTTATGAGAATTTTAGCAATCGTTGACGTTGGATTTCAAACAATCAATTCACCAAGTTGTGACTGATGCTTCATCAGTTCTTTCAACCCGTTCGGGATGTGTTCGTCCACTCCTTGTGATGGTTGTTCTATTTGTATAAACGTCACTGCAACTTCAAGTGAGCTGGAATAGGGTATGGAAGACAGAAGTTAAACGATGTGCATTCGCGACCGCGAAGAACTGGTCCTCATGTAGACTGAACTAAGCACAACTGCCCCAGAGCAGAATTTAGTTTGTACACAATATTGATAGCTAAATGCTCAATTTTTTCAGCCATACTTATAAATTCAGTACTGATGTTCGCCTTATTATTTACCTCGATAGATTTCTCGGGGGTATTTATCTGCTGGTGAAGTTTTTTTCGAAAACTCCTGTTCTGTGTGCAATTTTTCAGGGGTGTACATACGCGTGGCTCTGTGAAACAGTGTTCTGACCAATCCATGTTTTTTACGGAATAGGAGCAAAGCTTGAAAGCTGAAGATATTGGCCACTTTATACTGCCTTACGTCGTAACGTGTCATTCATACGTATAGTAATAAATACATCCGGAAAAGGTATTCAAGTGTAATACGCATATCACAATTCTGACGAGGTGAAATCACACGGAAAACCAACGAAGGGAACATTCGTAAATAGACAATCAACGTCCATAAAACACATTACCCGAGTATCCATCAAAGTGTGTTCTTAGAGTTCTGCTAACTCAAAGGAGTTCTTGAAGCTATGAGCAGAATTAAGTCCAGAAGTCGTTTCATCAAAATCATCTCAACTCATCTTGCCATAGCCTGCAGGCACCTGTATCACCCATATTCCTACGACGTTAGTAATGAATCGATCGTTCAGACTGCTGTCCACCGTCACTTTCTACAAACTTTTGCTCTTACGTAAGATGTGTGAAGTATATATGAAAATCCGAAATAGCCGAACAGATCATCAAGAAGTCACAGAGAGTGTTTATCGCTGTCTACCGGTGAACTATTTTTGCACATGCTGATGCAAATCGTAAAGTCTCATAACAATTTTTCCGCGTATTGATAATGGTCATATTTTGACATCTGTGGAGTTGGCTTGACGAATCTTGTGGATGGTTCAGCTTGTTTCATTTGGTTGCCCTTGCTGGTCATTGCCGACCAATTGGGATCCAGTCGTACTATAAATACAACGCCACCTTGTCAGCTAATCACGCATCTTTTTCGATAGCTACCTTGTGATTGTTCCAACACAGTCTACTTGGAAACGACAAGTGAGAGAATAAACACATAATGACGAAGAAATCTTGGGGCAAGCTACTTTTGAGGTACGGAACAAATGTAGAACGGGTATTGAACGACTAGTACGTGGTAATCCGTGCTACAAGGTATGCATTCTCAACTGCACTGACACTTCGGCTACTGATGATTTTTGCCGACAACTTCAATTTATGTTAGGGTGATAATATTGAGCGGTTATTTCGCTGTCTGCGCGATTTCAAGATTCATTTTTGGTTACACATTTATATCCAGAAAAGGTTAGATATAAAAATTTTGGCTAAATATGTCCCGACCTCCCTGAACCACATCTTGTAAGCTATCCAAAGGTGCTTATGAATTGTGCTCTTATCGTTAAGCAGCGATCCATGTTCCGTTTGTAGTTAAAAGGGGAAATGTCGAGAAACCGCGTGTATTGACCAGTGCGTGAATTTTCCCATGAATTTACCTTTGAGCCTGTCCGTCTATTCCACGAAGTAGTTTAACATCTGAAAAGAAAATTTGTTGCCCTATTCTACTTCGACTGAAAACTTAACGGTTGGAGGTACACAAGTGAAATAGACTAACAGAGACTGTGTAACATCGTTATCATTGACGCGACAAACTGCTTACGTAACGCCTGTAGAGAGTATTGTTACCGAAGAAGTGACCGATTTCATCCGAAGCTGAGTGTACCCACTGGATGGATATTGCACAATTAAAGTGTAGAACACGGATACCGTTATAGATTTAAGTGTTTTCAATGTGTTCGTATTTTAACAAATAGTTTTCTCTGGCAACACGTTCACAAATGACGCGGTTACCGCCAATGAAACCAGCTTGTGAAATCCAAAGTATACTTTGAACCGAATTATTTCAGTCGTTATTTGTTCGGTTCCAGTCTCCTCACCAGCCATTAATCTAAGTTGTGATACGACGAACTGTACAATTCAAGAGTCGGTGTTAAAAACAGTCTATCTTTTTGGAATTCGGAAAGACTGTTAAGGGAATGAGTGATATTTCTTGTTGATCTGTTAATCTTTTATTTTCTTACCCGGACGTATCCGAACAGTCTTTTCTTTAATGGTTTTATTTTAACAAACTTGGTAAACTTTTCTCCGGTTTACAGTACAGATATCGTTGTTGACATAATCGGTTGTTTCTATCAGGACAGTTTTGAATTTTTTATCCAATTTAATCAATAGAATATCTGTGTTAGCTCGTAATCCCTCTATGTTCTCGCTGTATTAGGCTGTATTTCGGTATCTTACCTTTTACATATGTATAGCATACATCTACAAGAGTATGGTTACAAAACTTTACGTCAAACTTCCATGATGGAACAGGCTCACCTGGTTGTTGGTGTAGCCTTTCACATCAAAATTTCAAACATTTTTTTGGCAAGCATCCTTAAGCCACTTGAAACCCGAGCAATCGGAATCACTTGACACCGACGAACGTGAGTACCATGGCGGGCACTTGTGAAATGCTCATGCATTCACTAACGCTCCTACCATCATCAAGTAGACTTTGATCCACCCCGCATCTATGAGTTTTAATGACCTACTTATGTCGTTCGAATTTTCATATGTACTTCGTATAAATCTCACGTAGTTGTAAAACCCTTAATGTTGAATCTGGCGAATTATGGCGTATTGTGAAATAACCCGAACTCATTGGTAATGAGCGTTCCGTGCTTTCTGTAGTCATCGCGGTTGAATCCATGACCACATTTTTTTGTTCAGTGAACAGGCAAGCGAAGACCAGGAATTTTGTATCGTTTATATTCCACTTGATGTATCGGCCGTCGTTCATGATATTCAATCACCCTTGTCTTTTAGTGGCAGCTCGACGGGCTTCGGATAACACTACCGCGATCGACTACCCGTTCGGTACTTGCACTCTCTGAATGTATGCACTCATCACACTCGTAATTAGGTCACTTGCACGTGTGCATTCTGAGTGCAAGCAGCGCAATATCGGATGTCAAAGCGCGATTTCCTTGTCAAAAATCGCATCTCCTATTTCAGTTAATTGTGACGGACCTGAACAGGACAGCGTTGTTTGCTTAGATACGAATGCTTGGTCCTTTCATTCATATGCAATGTGCATTGTTCTCTCTAAATGACAGATCGAAGCCTAAGGGATCAGCCATTTAAATTTATGAGCATAGACCTCATGCGGGCCAGCTAGAACTTTTCATTCAACATGTGTGACCACCAGTACGTTCAGTCTATGACTGCTACCTACTTAGATCACTTTTCAAATTCGAGATCAGTGGTATGTGGACCTCCGGTGCAAGACGAACGCGATACCTTCCCTCTTGAGTGAATAGTCAGATTTATAATGTGGATAACCATGTTGATGTGAGCCTCATACGAGCTGATAACCCAACTAGGGTCACAAAGCACTTTCTACATCAAATGGAATCTAACCGGTGATTTGGCATCGTTGGTTAACCGAAGTTGTTTAAGAGTTGCAACTTCATTTTGTTTGAACACCATGAAGCGCCCGATTGGAAATGTTTGACTCCAGCAATACAGCATTAACCCTTCTGCAATACATTTCGCCTCTTTTATCTGATTCATACATGAGCAGTTATCTAAGGTCCATTTGTTCTTGCTCTTTATGGCCATTTCGGACGTCATACTCAGTTTGTTAATTGATTAGGAAGCGTATAATGATGCTAGTTATGCAATCGATACGAGAGTAACTGTCGAGACTTGCCCACCCTTTCTACAAATAGCGATAACAATTTTTCAGGAAAATTAGCCTTTTAACTGTATAACGTTACAGTGTGTGCACTTGAAAAATCGTCTCGGTTACCCTCAATACAGTGAAGTGCATTCACTAGTTTCAAGACACACGTGTATAACAAAGCTGATATGCTTTGACTCATCGTTCCATGGGTGACCAAGATGAATTAAAAGCCTTCGACTATTTTGATAGGCTATGTAAGTAACTTGAATGATTAAACTGTATCAATCAAACAAATTCATACTCATTCTTATCGGGCTATGTGAAAATGGTGCACGGTACGCCTAATCACAATCATGAACAAAAGTCAAGTTACGTATAAACAATAGGAGTGTGGTGGCTCAATTTAAAAATACGGAGCTATTTATGTTGTACTAAGAAAATGTAAATCTCATTTTGTTTTGGCGGCATGAGTTTGGAAAATTTGTTTTTGAATCATAAAAACCGGGCGCTTGTTCCGTTACATAAACACTCACTTGATGTGTCTTTAACATACGTCGAATAAACGCCTTTGATTCAACCTAAGTCGGGAGGAATCTGCGTTGTTACTTTCAAGTTTGGCTCAGAATTGCTACTAATGCATGTGGACGCGCCAAGTATGACGCGTGCTTCCACTAGTGAGTTGATTGTCGCAAATACACATATGGCAGAAGTAAATAGACAAGCGTACCTCGAAAAGCAAGCAAACGCTCCGGAGTGGACTACAGAATAAGTCATATTCACAACGCCAAATCTACATTGTCATACATGCACCTGTAAGCCTTGCTTATTTATTCAATAACCAGGGCAGAGTAGTTCATATCAGCTACATTTACTCGTTGGCCTAGCCGTAAAGAACTTCATACGAAAAGTTGAAGCAGTTTCGCCCAAAGAACATCTTGAAAAAACCGAAAGGAAATGGTAAAGTGTATTGTACGATGGCGTATTGTTTGCATCTCAACATTTACTTGTTTGTTTTGCAACAATTGGTGGATCTTAAGGATGCATCGTGATAAAGATGAGAAGATCACCACACAGGCGAGTCCGTTGCGGAGTATTGCAGTAAGCACTAAGAACGTCCCAATGATGCAACAAAGATCAACATGAAACGTAGAGTATAAAGACTAAGTTTCAGTTTTTTAATCACTTTAGATGTCAAGAAGTAAAATCACAGGTAGACAAACAACCAAGATTATGTGTGACATCTGGACGTTTCGTATTTCTTACCATGCGTTTCACTCGAAGACAAATACAAGTTCATTTGATAACCGGTGATAAATCACGCGTCATTGCGCAAAGCTGTGCTATCGATAAGCAATTAAGGACATGTTCTCGGTATTGAGAATCATACTAACTTGCTCCACAACTTCTTAAGTATTAGCTTCGACTGTGTCTGACACCGATGAACTGACGACCACACTGTCAGTTGAAAAACTTTTGAACGGGAAGAGGACACAAGTTATGACATGCTAACAGTTCGTTCATTTTCACCCGGAGAGAAATATGTCATGTGGATGGGATACATCAAATAAATGAGGACAAATAACTACTGAACACGGACACAATCACATCAGGTATTCCATAAGCAAGACCAGCGCAATCCGGTAGGTTGCCTTACCCATTTTCTGCATACAATGGTGGTTGATAGGTTTGGATGAGCACTATCTCACCAAATGCTTCCATATTCAGGTTCTCGTAGTGCAACAATGTCTTGAACAAGTTGATAAAGGCATTTTAACTACTTATCACGGAATATCCATGAGGTAAGAGCTCGAGCGACGGGTGTTTCATTTTGTTTGTTGTACCACCGGGTGTTTCAATCGCCTCGGAATGTGTTCGGTCATTCACTGTGACAGGCTTGCCGGCTTGAGCGTTATTGCAATCGTTAGTGGCCGACAGAAAAGCTGCATGAATTTTGTTTGAGTTTATATGAGATGTGCCCTTTGGTAGCCCAAAATAAGTGCAGTTGTACAGCCACATACATATGGATCAGAGTTTATTTTAAGTTGTGCCTGAGATTGCTTACCAGCTGATCCCCCTCAGATTGAAAATAGACTATCTCTGTTGAGCTGTTTGAAATAGCTTACTGCGCTTGCGCACCTTGTGAATCTCGGAGAATTACTCGGGGTAAGCGTCAACTGGTAATGTTTTTCTTGGGATCTAACGCTGTGCCCCAGCTTGCAGGAAATACAAATACGCCTGATTCTGTGAAACAAGATTGCTATCAAACGAAGTTTGCATGCAATCAGTGCGAAATGAGAAAACTGAACATATTGACCAATGTAAGAAAAACCCTAACTTACCATCTATAGGTTTAAAGTAGATTATACTCAACTGTCGTTTGATGAAATTTTGTGAGCCAAAAGTAGGTTAGCGTGAATAACGTTTTGACCGTTAAACGACACACCAAATTACTCGCTAACGATACAAAGCTGTTTACCGTTGTGTCGGGTTGTGTGATCTTTTGTGCTTTCTTAAGACGTCTGTCAGTGGTGGACTTCAAAACACATCACTGAAACTTATGCAAAATTACGTTGAATCGTATTTGTGTGCAGTAACATACTCGACACTTGAAGCATTTAAATAGTTTATCCACATCACCACTATTCAGTTTGGACTTCAAATATGAGGAATCCACAGCTGTCTCACGAAAAAGAACGTTTGCAAGAGGTGACTCAATGTTGTTCGACTGAAATACTTAGGGATCTACAAATACACATATGATCTCTGCTAGTTCAAAAGAATGTTTTAGGTTATGACGATAACATTTCGCGGACAGTACACAAGCCGTAGTCTAACTGAACCGAACTACCATAGATGAGAGGTTACACGAAGATACTTCACACTGTAACAACACTAGGCCTTAGGTTTAGTTTGAACAGCTCGGTTCATCGCAGTGTGTTATTGAGAAATTGGACATGTTGATGTTGCTGTTGTTACTGCTATTCTTGATGTTGATGATGAGGAGGATGAAGATGAGTTCCAATTTTATAACAATTAGTAAGGAGTGCGAACCGAAACTAGTTCTTTCATCATATATAACATAACATATTTTCGTGTCTTAGGGTTAACTATCTGCTTGTCTGCTGCGTGATGCTGCGTTTATTTTGCCTCGCTTATGGATGCAGTAGACGATTTGTACGTTAATTCCGGGTAAAATTTAAATGTGTTTTAATTCCCTTTTCTGACTGTCCAGAAATGGAACCATGATACCTTACGACACCGACATGGACATTGCAATACTGGGTTCACACGAAGCACAATTACGAAGACTTGCAACCGACCGTCAGAACATAACACCCGGTCAAGTGAGCACTTAGGTGTTTTGAACGTGCGCACAGGTTTGCACTCCGACATTCATTAACCTACATTGACGTGTGGTTAATTGACTCCTAGACAGACCTGATGTCTGAACAAGATATCTGTACAAAGTATAGACCAATAGGAGCCAATGAGCTAGGGGATTAGAGCAAAAATGCAGAGTACCCAGCAGTATTCTTGTTACTTACGGTTTTACTCAACAGCAAGTCAGTTCTCACCACGAAAATTCAAATGAGAGTGATTCATAGCCACTCAGCTTTACGAGTTGAATCAAGAATGATGATAAATTGGATGATGGATTGGATACGAGGTCTATCAAGGGTACATTTTTCATTTACTTGCTTTCCTATCTTCAAGAGTGGTTTCTGGATCTGCAGGAACTTCACTGATCGCTAGGAAGTCTATCAGACATCGATTCACAGAACTCATCTCGTATTTACTCAAATTATTCAGCCGACTGCACTCGGACTATCTCACGATAACCCTGGTCATTTTTTGGTTTAGCGATATTCGGTACCAACTACTGAATCTTCATTACAACTGGTAACTAACTACAGTTCTTTACCAACTAAGGTAACTAATGAACAAAGCTCTTATCACCATAACCTTAATTCATATTCTCAATGTGTCATGCGAAACTAGAAGTACTTATTCGTTTTGACGGTAGCTCTGGCTCAAAGCTAAACCATCATTTCTGAAATATAGCCATCATCTGCTACAGGCATTCTCTGTAAGACTTATTCACTTAACCTCTTTAGTGATCACTCGGGGAGAAAATCTTTTGGTTTTATGTCACATTTATACTCTCACCCTCAGTTCAATTTGGTCACCAGACCAGGAGATCATTGTGTCTACTCGACGGGGTCTCGCGTCGACTGTACGGGAAAACAGGTAACATCCCTAACAGACACTTGTGCCTTCTGCGGTCCGTTGGCTCGCATCTTCTACGAGTTCGGCCAATACATCGATATCTATCAGGTGCACCTGGAGCTTCGTTTGAACTCGGCAAACAAACCACTCAGCTTTGGCTTCTACGACGAAGGTACACATGAGTACACACCAACCGAAAATCTACACGATGCAAGCTCGTTGTTTCCGCTGAGTTCCTGTAGAATGATGGGTCTAGACGTACCGTGCCCGAGTGAACCAGACAAGATATTGGAAGAGGTGTACGGAGCAGAGTTTATCATCCCAAAGTACAAGTGTAACTTGACCAACGGTGAATGGACGTAGTGGCTTGGAATGTTGCGTCCGTAAACATCTTTGGAAACAAGAACCAAGTGATTGTCAAAGTATTTTTTATTTTGCGTTCAAATAATCAGCTATTGTGTGGCACCTATTTTACTGAGGCTGTCTGTGATGCACGTTTGTAAGAAAGCTCAATTTTCCAGCCTGCCAAAACGAAAATACAACCAAACCGAACACTCCCCCAGTTTTCTCGTGACCACATCGTTTGAACTGAGCCAGTCAATGCCATCAGCGAAGGATGCGTTTCCAGTATAAAGTTTATATCAAGTTCGATTTCGGAGAACGTCTATTATGGATGAAATCAGAAGCGTAACCACTGAATATCCCCGTTTGTCTAGCGTCCGTAAATATGCTGTTACCAAACAAGGACAGATTTTCAACAAACGAGAACGTGGAAAACCGAAGTGGCATGGTAGCAGCCAGTTTCTGTCGATACTTCCCACGTTAAATACTAGCTGTGCGGTGAAGTGCTCCCATCGTGAACGGGACTGACCAAATGAGTAATAATACACTGTTTCCCGGTTCCATGTTTTCACATTTTGTGATCCTAGAGTTTCCCTTCGTGTTGCACGATTGATTCAGCTGGCAGATGAGTCAAATCTTTGACCAACTTATAATCAGCAGCGCACTTCACCACTTCGACATTTATGAGACAGCGATGTCAACCGCGATTAACATGAAACAAAACTCAGTCCCCATCAGCTTGGAAACACATGCATGTTTGCCCCAGAGTCGTTTAGACTTTTTGAATAACGACCTCCCTAAATTTCCCCAAAACCATCGTTTCATAATTATGGCGCAAGTAATAGGGAAGTATTCAAAAGACTTGAGGTATGCGATATTTCTCGAAGCCGTCTTTCGTACGTTTTGATCACAAATGAACTGGTGACCAACGCGGTTCGGAATTGGTAAAAATCAACATAACTTTCCTATGATTGGTCAAACTGGTAAGCCAAATGATTGGAAAAACAATGAATGAATAAAATCCAATCGGTTTTTCGTGATGTACTCTTTTTGATGATCCGTTAGGTAGTTCTCGGTTGTTTCGTCTGTTGCTCATGATGTTTGTTCGGTATGCACAACAATATATATCCACGGCTATTGAGTTCTATGGTGTAAACAGTTATTTGCATTGAGCACTTCCAATGGGTTTCCAACATAGGAGTTATCACTCCAGTAATTTATCCACTCCGGAGAACCGTACTTAGCTTCGATGGCGCTTATCACTTAACCAAAGCCTATCGATAGAGAGATGTTCATGGGCGTCCCCATACCATACAGACGCACCTAGATGTTCCCGGTCGTTCATCCGACGAATCAAGGTGAACACATGAAATGTGTGCAGGAACACAGACAAGACGATAATATACCTCAGGACTTCTTCGTCTGACATAGGGTTCTCGTGTGTGTTCTACTTTAGGGATAGTGGTAGCTCAGGCGTAACCGCGCATGATTATCAACAACTCAATTGCCCTAGCCGTCCTGGGTATACGTAGCCTGTCGGTATCCAGCCCACTTAAAGCTTTATAGGTCAATTGAAGACAGATGCCTCAAAAGATGAAAGTTAGAAGCCTAACCTAACTCCCGATCGAGGGTCGGTTTCATCTCCCCCAGTGATCCGGGTGAATAATGCCTCGTTGGCCAACGCAAACCCCATATAAGTACTCAGCATTTGTGACAAACACGTCCAGTGGTGGTAAACAACGGATGATTTGTATTTCACAATGCATTAACAAACAGGAGATCAATTCGCTCGTGGTGATACCTTTAAATACACGCTGAGCAACAAAATACACAGCCACTTCGGAAGATCCGACAGACAAGACATCTTGACCCTCCACCTTTAGTTACACCGTAATAACGTGAGTTGGTGGCAGCTGAACACAGAATGTTTTTTTAAATCTCACTCTTCTCAGTTTACAGCTGTTTCTAATAGGCTAATGCTGTCATGTTGCATATTCTGATTTGTAACTGTTGCAGTTCATTATTGTTCAATCATTCCCAAAAATATATCCACAACTGTTAAGCCCAAATGACTCTGTCTTCACATCATCAATGTGTCTGTAATATAATTCCTCAACATCAAAACGGATATTCTCTGTGCATACAAGTATGAGTTCTCTGAGCACATCATTTGAGATGTGAAAAGGTCAATCATGAGTGAAAATGAAATCACACACAAAATCGACATACGGACATAGGAATATTTCACGTGGATAGTACGGCTGATAATAACATTCGAACCGTAGCTGTCTGACGCTACAGATGGTGGCCATCTCTATAAACAGTCTGTAAATGGTATCTTGATTTCTACCAATGACATTCGTTTTGTTTCGCTCCAAGCCATTCGGATTCCGTCTATCTTAATCTTTCTGTTTCTCCTGAGGAAGAAACAAGCAACAGTTTATCTCTTCTAGACATTTCACTCACTAGACGACAGAATGGTTCATTACAACGTTCAGGACACCACATCAACTGGTCACACAAGGAGCCTGGTGTGAACCTTGATTCACCGAGCCCGACAGAACTGCACTACTGAGTGCTTGCCAGGAGAGGAGGACAGAATAAAGATAGTATTGCTTGCAAACAAATAGCCTGAGAAGTTCGTCGATACTCACTGCCATAAAAGCCTGATCATGACTTCCGTGTGCATGGTTCATGTTTCTCTGGACCTACCTTTCAAAGGTGACCATATCACAACCGACGTAGTTCGAAAATTACAGTCTGACTTATCGCGTTCATACCCGATGGCTAAACGACGGTTTCTACTAGAAACTAAGAGTGTCGCTCAGCTTGTTCGGTATCTTGAGTTGCCGAAATGTTTTGTCTTACACGTAATCTAGCCGTTCACTCGCAGTAATAGTGACGTCTGTATCGACAGAATAAACCGGTGCTTATGGCAAACAATGACTGAACACAGCCTGTAAGCGCGACGACACGACAGACAGTCGCAACAGAACAAGTGGACCGAAATCCCTCCTCAGCATCTGCGAAGCCCATTATGGAAACAGGTCACGCTGTTGACCCCGCCAACTCGTTCCACGTATTATCGCGCAACCAAAATCCCAAATTGCTTGCATTCCCTGAGGCAATGTTAATCACTACTGGCCGTTCAGATGTGTTTGTGCACAAGGGGTTGACTCATGAAGTTTGTATGCGCTGGAACTGATGGCAGTCCTCGTGCCACATATATCCCAATCGTCGTACGCTTCTAATGTTGTTGCTATCCCCATGTCCTATATATTCTAATGTTTTACGTTTGTGACTGAAGAGATTAAACGAAATGTTAACATCTCGCATTATGTCTTCTAGTGTTGCCCATTATGCCAACCGAAAACTGAGTTGTTGCTCTGAACCGGAGCAACGACTATCATTTGGCACGTTTTACAACTAAAGAGAGACTCGAGTCTAGTACCTCTTTTCGAAAGATGCCGATTGGAAAGTCTACGGGAATGCGACAGATGTGATCAATTGTAGAAGATGTTCGATCTATGCGAAAAACCAAATTCCTCTACTACTCATCACTAAAGAGAGATTGGTCGCATTTATGTTTTGTGAATTCTTTCATGTGACATTTTTTAAAATTTTTGGTGAAGTTCCGAAAAGTACGTGATTAGCTTGCATATATGAACGTGCTCGCAATAGAACAGTAGTAGTGTATTTCACAATACAATTTTTTGGGTATGTAGTATGTGGCTTTATAACAAAGTAGACGTAAGCGTTCATATTGGATGGTTTGTAGAAGATCGCGTCCAGAAAATCACTAAAAGCGACAAACTACCCAGACAATCTTTGGAGATAATACTATATAATGTGATAAATGATGTGCCACTTATAGGTAGTTGTGATTTCCACCGAAACAGCTGATTGTTCTTGGGCTCACTTTATGAACCAGTCCAAATCGAATCGAATTCATCTAGTTCTTTTCATTTCGTTTTGTCTCTTTTGTGGCAGACTATAACACATAAATAAAGCAGCCATTCCTGAGAAGCGCAGGGTGTACTACATAACTAGGATCTGATGTAATCACTTCCGAAAAACCATACGGAAGTTGAGAAAAAGAGTAGGAAAATGTAATCGATGCACAACTCCAAAACGATCGACACTGCCGTGCGAGGTACAACATGATGATCAGTTAACATACCTGAAAGTATTAACTGTAAACTACTTTCGGAAGCATTTACATTTACAGCTGTACATTGTCAGAGAGGTCAGCTGGCGTACAAACAGGATTCTTGAGGGAAACCGATTTCGATTTGCACACTTCACGCAAATCATCCCAGTATATAATAAATAAACCGAGCCATTTCGCCTTGTATGCTGCGAATGTTAACCCAAACTAGACGGAGTTTATTTGTTCACCAGCTGACCTTTCAGGGACTTTACACACTGTACATGGTGACGTTTCCCATGGTGGTTTGGAATCGGTAATTTCGTTTCACTAGGGGCATATATATATATCGCAAAGATGTAGCCATTTCTTGTTAATAGAATCCAATACCTACATATCAAGTATGACCCATATGTGGAGTAATGGAGTGAGTTTATATATCATTACCTAATTCTCCCTAAACACAATCGAATGCAGTGTTTCTGGCTGCACATACTTTAGGAGATTCCTCAATGTTTCGCAGTGATGAGCGGCAAGATGATATACTAACGTGAATTAGGTACGGTTCCATAAGGAGACCACAAAACGGAGAAAGGCTGCTCACCTGTCTGCGTCCTGGTAACACTGCCATGTAGCATCATGTCACAATGCGAAATGATGGGATAAAAAAACGCAGTATTACGTGTCCTAATTTTTGCGGGAAACTGTTAGTTTTTGATCAGTCTTCTAACAAATCACTTTTTTCTCACATGAAGGTGTAATTCTATTATCCATCGTCTGGTGAGGAAATTATCTTGATAGGACAATTTGTTAGGGAAGTATCGTATTCTTAGTTTGTCTAGTTGCACTCATTGATGCATGATGGTTCTGAGCCCTGTGCTGACCATCGAATGCTGACAGTGAAGCCGACCGAACTAATTCGAAATGCGTGCGCGCCCCCGAGTTGGCTAGCGTGACCGCGGCTATGACGATGTGCTGGGGACCTTCGTTATCCCCACCCGGGTAGAGGTTGGTAGGCCTTTCAGTTGGAATTCCCATGACATGGTTTTTGCACCGGATATCGTATCCCGGTCCGCAACTGCGGAACGGTGAGCAAACTGACGAATTTGATCACTGAAGACGAAAAGTTCATATAGTTAAAACCACACTTACGTCCCGTGACCATGACCTGACTACAGCGGACATCGGAACAGTCACGGACACCACCAGATCGATCCAATAAATAACGTCTTCAAGTGGATCGATTTCGCGAAACACTCGTTCTATGTCCAATGTTTAAATGGGTGGGCGTGCAAAGTGCTGTCAAAATCGGATAATCAGCCAAATGGAACTGTCAATTATTTCAGTCATTTGTAGCACAGGTTAGCTCAAGCTGTGGTTCACATCCACCTACCAACACAAAGACTGAGGACACGATTCTGAGGATGCGTTTCGTGAAACGAAACAGCCGACTGATCTTGCCTTTAGCTACCATTTTTTTAAGAGCAATGTAATATTAGTCAAAGTGGTTCGGGCCCATGCCCCGCGAAATCTCTAGAAGGATTTTCAGTGGAGAATGGGAAGGAAGAACATCGTTGATGGGAATTTCCAGTTTCGACATGAATAGGGTGCTTAGGACTTTCGTAATTTCATGGAGAGCAAAATGCTTATTCTGCAATCACTTCTCAGCTCAGTGCCCAAACACGTTCACCATAACAATTCACAAATGACCAGTTCCATCAATGGAGTACAAGACACTATTTTGGTCAGGCATGATGAACCAGACTCTCAATTGCTTATTGAAATGTGCTATATCAGCGCCTGGAATCCTGAGGTACTCAGTAGGCAATGGGCTTATTCCAACACAATGGAAAGAAGTGGTTGAGTACGGTGGATTATTCTGGTGACCGTTGCAAACGTGATGCTCTGAAGAGCGTATCACGGTTCGTGGTTAGTAAATTAAGGTAGCGGTCCACAAAACATTGAATGTTTTATCACGTAGTGACCCGCAACTAACTAACTTGGAGTCCTGACAGTAGTTTAAGCATTAATATTTTGCGTCGTATATCGACCCAGTGGGGCAGAACGTTTGTCTTCATTAACAGTTAGAATCGTTCGATCACTGTTGGAGAAATTGTGGAATGGTTCCGGAACTATGTCAAAGAAAACCGTTCTTACTGGTTTGACGACTTGAGGATATTAATAATATCCACAGTAGTTTCGTCACTTGTAACATATGATACGCCCGATAGAAGCCAGTTCGGTTGCACTGAGCCTACTTTTTGTATTGGGCGGCAACTTCATACGTTGAAAAAAATCAAACACACTATGAAGAATCTAATCAACTTTCTGTCTGAATGTCTCAGATGCACTGATACCGCTTGTGTATGCAATACATTCGATAAGTTGACATAGTGTACGCACCATAGATTATTACCAAGCTGACAGTGCTAAACTCAAGCTTATCGGCGACACCGTACTTGAAGAATCACTCAGGAGTGAAGAACATGGTTGGAGGTTCGAGGTCCATGAATTACAGCAGACTGATTAATCGTGCTCGACAAGTATGATTTCTCATATCCACATTTTGCGTTTGTTTCAGTGCGTTAATCCTGAACCGTCTGTGTTAGCCTGTGAACTGTTTTCATGGTCACACTGTGTTTAGGCAATAGTTTCATTGTGGTTTCGTGTATGAAGGACAATTAATTATACGTTCGCCATAAAGCGGTCGCAAACAGTTGATGTTTGTAAGCATTTTTATTTAAATAGCGAAATCAGAGGGTCGGTTTCGCAAAATAGCCGTACTGTTTCGTGTGTTCTCGTCAGTTGATACACAGAACAGCGATGGAAGTAAAAAAAACAACCGATTTAAGTTCATAAATCAAGTCCATCTACACACTATTCTGTCACTGGTCGAAACCAAGGCAGACGAAGACTTAAGGTCAACTTTCGTACACAAAGCATCGGCTTGTTGCGCATCAAAAGCAGCGCTTTGAGTGATTTGACGATAACTGACTGTGATGAGGCATCAACACACGGAAAGCGTTTTTCGGGTCGGCCACCTGACCGGTCTTTAGTAAGTGTCTGACGATAGAGGAAGTTGGTTTATGCTGTGTGGTGGGGTCCCGTCGGGTCACATCACATATTAACTATACAATATTTTTGGGGACGTGTTCCTTTATCCTAAGACGCAGTGATCAAACAGTTCTGCCAATGTAAACGTCACCGCAGATGTAGATGAACTGGTAAGTACGGTATGACGTAGACGGCTCCTATATCCGCATCTTAATGTGAGGAAGTGTGACTTGGTGCGATTGAGTAAGCGCAGTGTAGCTGCATTGTACGTGCGTTGGATGAGCTGTGTAAGTCGTCGCGTTAGAAACAACAGATTATCATCTCACTTCTACGATAATTACATAAACAGATTTCATCGGGACAGACGTTTCTTGTGGGCTCACTACTTTGGCTTGTTGTGAAATTCGATAAAAATCAGTGGACAACCGTCGAAGACTAAAGTGTCAACAATAAATTTCAATTCCGTTCCCACTGTATATACATATAGTTCGCGCTCTGTGAAATAGACATAGAATCAGTGAGCGTTTGTGTTGAACATATGAGGAACTGTGAAAACTCAGATATTGCCCACTCCAGATGGGCCTATGACGTAGTGACCGACATAATGTACCATCCCTCCGTTGCTTAGTTCAGAGATCCACCTACAAAGATGTTTGTCCTCTACCACACCAAGTGATACATTTCCCACCGACCAACATAAATTAGTTGTGAGTCCCTCTTCGAGATCTCTTTCTCGCCCCCCAGCTGGAGGTACTTTCTTTTGGGCTTCAATGTAAATTCCCGCGTACGATTCCGGACACTTCGCAAGTGCATGCACGATTCAAAAAAGCGGGACGAATTGTGAGAGCTGGCTCTCACATCTGAGGACAAACAGTTGATTTAAGATTAAAATGGCGGGTTTATTACACCACTTTTGAATGATACCGTCCAACAAAAATTTTCACTCCTCAGTGAGCACTATCAAGCTCTCAAGGAACGAGCAAATTGGGAGGATGTAATTGTTTTAAAACCTGACAGAGTCTGGAATTGTTGTGATGGACAAATAGAACTATGTGGAGAAAATAAATATTCGTCTTTTCAGATAACACAAGGTTTTTACTGAAATGTCAACCAGACAACATAGTGTTGGTGGAGAGACATATTTGCCGTGAGTTACAGATTTTACTTTGACATGGACACCTAACCGAAGGACAGTGCAAGTATATGAAGCCGATTGGTAGTATGACCCCGCAGTTATACGGTTTGTCGCAGAAATCACTGTGAGCAATACTTGCGATGGCGGATTCACCTTATCGCAAAATGGGCAAGTGATTAGTGGATGTTTTACAGCCAGTTCACATACTCGCCTCGAAATTTTGTCTGAAAGACACGTTTGAGATGTGTGACATTCTAGATAATGCTGATTTGGAAGGAAAAATTGTGTTGTGGTAATGTGAATTCGCTCTTCACAGATGTGCTAGTAAAGGAGGTGGTTGACTTGATTTGTGAATTTGTACTGACTCATAACGTGAAGCTTCATATCCCAAGCAATATCCCGAAAACTGTGATATTATTATGTGTTGATAATGTCAAATTTTGTTTTCAAAACATGGAATATAAACAAATAGATGGAGCCGCGATGGGTGGTCCTCTGAGACTTATTTTGGCTTATTTTTGGCTTATTTGTGTATGACTGAGCTGCACCTCGTGAATGGGTTTCAGCCAAACCGATTTCCTTGACCATCACTCAACTCAACGCCAGTTTGGTATAAACTTACCCGTGCATGCTGACCACAAGCAATTAACTCAGGAGGCCACGTGTGTCTGCTGGTTCTGTCTATAGGTCATCGTGTTGCAAAACTGAACAGATTTCTGCCGAACCCTGGCGAATCATCCCAGTTCAACTTCAGGAGGCTTTTCAACCACCAGCGTTACTGCAGTTCTAAAAATCTAACCATCGCCAGATGAGCCTGGAGAGTTGGTTGAGAGATTGAAGGCGAGCGGTACGTAGAAGAACCACTCGAGGGCCTGGAAAACTCAACAGCTGAATAAACTCCGGTCATTTTGAAAGGTCACGAAATCCCATATTATCTTGGAGGACCATCACACCGTTAGGTGCGACTTGATTGCTTATAGCATCAAGTTGCAACCACTCCTCCGAAGCACTGAATCGTTGATTCGTAGTTTTCTACCCAAACGTTTCAAGACACTTGTGCGACATGTGTCATCTTATTCTCATGTGATGCGCCTACTCAAGTTGTGATAACGGCACCTTTTCCACAACTGGACCACATTGAAACTGCACCATCCAGAGTGTTCACTATCCCGTTCAGCGCCATTAGTCTCGTATCACCCGCACCATGCAACGTTGGAATCACCGTTGAATACCATTATTCGGACCTGCTCGAATTCCACTCGACATGTTTTACTAATCAGACTTGTTAAACCGACGGTAGTTGTAGCCGATTTTTCTCTGCTAAAACTAGCATTCGAGTGTTACTTTTTGCCGACCTGGTTAGTTGGGAACGATGGCTTGCACCTTTGCAAGTCTTACGGCCTTCACTGTTCCGGGTCAATAATTCCACTCACTTCACAGGAAACGTTGTCAAACAACGACGATATTCATGCTAGTGAGCTTGATCGACCGCTATCTTACTTAACTCTCCAGACACCGACTCTGTGAGTCGCGAGAGCCCCAGCCTGCCAGATGAACCCGACCTACTGTTGTCGAACCCTTGTTGAACGACTCCATTTCTCTACGTTAGGTCAACATCTCTCCCCCTCGCATCTTACACCAGTCGACCGTAACGCCGGTGAAGTGTTCGGTGTAGCAGACGAACGGCTGGTATTCTTAGCGCATGGCCTATCCACCTAAGTCTGTACAAATGTAAGGAATGAAAAAAAGAACTCGCCCACTGGTCACTGCCAAATACCGTTTGACTCTTATTATCAAAACAAAGGCGTCCTTGTCCAAATGAAAGCTATTCACTGTACCGTTTTTAAAGCAGGCGAAACAAACAGGCACACCGCTCATGTAATAATATAGACTTGTATTCACGTCCTCGGGGGACTCAACAAATTAGAAAATAATTGGAGTTCGCAGGTCACAACGTGAAAGTGCATGCAGCCAAGTAGGAGACTTTTCCTTCTAGCAAAAACAACTTGTTTTATTAGGAAGCCGGAAACCCAGACACTTTTTCACACTCAATGACGGCGTTGGTGAATGCCAGTTTTAGCTCCACGAGAGTAGTCCGTCCCCTGGATCATACGGTGGCCACTAAGTCGGTAGGTCAAAAGCACGAGACAGACAGACAGGCGGGGCAGTGGCCTATGTGGTGTGAGCAATTCAAATCGGTGATCTGCGTTCGGTATGACATTTCACACGCTTTGCTTGATATTTTTTCTATCAGCTTAATGGTAAGAGGTCTTCAGTATTCAGGAACATCTACGTCTGCCAGAATCGTTATGTTCTACTAATTCTAGACCATCTTTAATGAGCACACAGCACAAAAGTGAGGCTGTCGAACTGAGACTAATGCCCTCTTGTCCGGCTATCGTCACGCTTGCACGACCTAGTCAAGTGAGTTCCACTCACTAGGACAGGTTTCGTTCTTCGTTCCGATCCATGTTAGGACTACTGCGTTCCGAACGATTCGACATATAATCTTTTGATTCATAAGTTATGGCCTTGATATTATTGAGTTGCAGATGAATATGTGGAAACAATTCAAACTTCCTTAGGCAGTTTATTTCAGCACACTAACAGTAAATTGATCCGCATCTCTGAGTAAACCCTCAACTCTATCTTAACCAGCTTCATCCAAATATATTCTCACTTAAGAAATCAGCAAGAATAACCGAGGGATTGCCCACTTCTCTGCAACCTAGACTAAAACCACTGACTAGATGTAGTTCACAAGCACTCTATCAAACACCGATAAATCGAAAGGTTTCGCGTGGACAACACTTATAATCGTGTCTTATCTGTCGTGCATATGACCTGTTGAGCTGCCACACCTCCGGCAATGCCCGCATACATCGCACACGAATGATACTCCGTGAATCAACGATGGTTGACTGAAATACCTGAGAACCAGAGTACACCCACAACCACTGTTTTGAAATAATGGGTTTCAGACCGATATGTTCATAAAATCGCAAGTCTTTATTGGAAAATCGAAGGCAGCTTACTGTAATCCTACCAACTTGAACTAGCTTCGTTACTAACAGCTGCTGTTCCAATGCGTTGTAAACCACAGTCATCTTCGGTTTTGCAAAGCACACATTCTGTATCAAGTAATGTAAATGGCCGAATGTATCAACGCATTCTCAGTTAGCAGACAAACCATTCGTTTTTAAGTTTTCCATTCAGTTTAGTCCCAATGAAGTTCCCCGCATCCAATTTGCATTCTACAGAGCCCTAAGCACGTGACGGCCACACCATACTTCATTAGAAGGATCGACAGAGTTATGGTTGGTAGAAAGTGCTGGCATCTTCCACGCTATCTTCTGTCTAATCTGCCTAAACTAGGTGAAGAAAGCACGGTATGTGACTGTGTTGCCCTAACTTCCATCCGCATACGAAAGAAGCGGAAGCAAAAACACATCGCTAATTGCGAGCCCCAGTTAAGCCAATCTTATAGGCCAATTAACAAGACAGAAAGCGAAAACAGGCGTAATGAGTGAAGCTCAGCAGGCTGGTTCGCGTCGGCGCGACGAGAACAGAAGGCCGAGCACAAACTTAAAACTACCAGCTTCAGACCAGTTAGCTAACCACGATTGCTCACGTTCCGTCAACACTCGACCTATTTATCGTTCGACCACGAACGTCTTCTGTGGCGCGAAGTTTTTTTTAGAAGGGTTCTGTAAAGCCAGAACGTAACATGTGCAAGCTCCCGGCGTGACTCTCTAGGTCAGTTGATGGAAAATTTGCCACGTGAGGACATGTGGCAGCTGATTCGAATTTAACCAATACCCGGAGTTTAAACACACAAATTTCTCAGTAATTATCGATTCTGTTAACGTGCCCACTAGCAACACAATGTTATGGAGACAACTTTTTGACATGGAGTGTATGGTTACTGCAGTTGGACAGAAGGGGCTGGAATGAGACAACAAACCGAAAAACGAACGTAGTGCATCAACGCTTTAGAGTTGGGAAATAGTCCTTTTCGAAACTAAATCGCATTCTGATTTTTTTCAATTTATGTCTATTTCGGGTCGGGCATTCAAGTGCAGGAACACTGGGAATCCATATCCCAAAAACAATGCGTCATCCAAGTAAGCATATGCAAACAGTATGTCCTTCACAGTTATCACTTATCTGTTTTGGAATATTCCCACAGCACGGGTGATGCGAGAACACAGGCTGGAAAGTAGATTACGATTGCAGTGAGTGTGCAGGAATGTCCTTCGAGTTTATAGTAACCCTGGTGTTTTACCGTCCCTTCTCTCCCAGCAAGCATAACGTGAAAACCCTCTCTGCATGACAAACAACACTTATAGAGAAATGAAAAGCAGTTTGTAGTGAATGTGTAATCACTCCCAATAGCAAGAAAAAGGGGAGATTTCCATCCCGGATGTTGCCCTGAGAGAATCGCGCCAACCCTTTCGCGTTCACCTCAGGCTCTTTCTAAATATGAGAGAAAAAATGATACCTGAAGACAACATATTTGTGTCCGATCGAATTTTATTGCAAACTAGTTGTAAGATACAGTCTTTCTCAGGTCAGCCATTATGAACGAACACATTGAGACACTAGGCTGAACGATTCCTGGCAACGGAAACACGATGATCATCAGAACAGAAATTGAGGGATATGTGGTATAAGGTATGTATGATAGCACTGTATAAGCGCAATGCGTGAAACTCAAGGTAATTAAGTCATCTGTACGGCTGAGTCAGAGCCATGATGAGAGTCGGACACAAGGTGGTCACACGTTTGAAAGTTGAAAGGTTGCTTCACCAAACAGCCTTTTAGATCGGAAATTGACTTCTCTACTTTAAGCTTCACGTGAACTAACAGCAAGTGCTATGGTGAACATTGTCTTGCAATTGTAGGGTAGATTGAAAACTCTCCAACATTCGCGACTTTCCATGAAGCGGTCCACCTCAGTTCAGTTCCGTCGGACAAACATTATATTATAAATATAAACTCAAGTTATGCCTAACATATCATCTTATATCACGTAACTTACAGACTATGTTTTCGCATCATGTCGCACCCAAACCATATATTCGTCAACCGCTGAAACATGTTCACCAGCCTATGTGCGTGAGGTACTGTCACAAGCTGACAAATCTGGTAAATTTTGACTGGTTTTGCACTAATGAATGTCAGAGGCTCCTGCGTCTCGCTCACATTGTGTACACTATCCCACCATGTTGGGGTCCAAAAAAGGTGGCCTAGAATTAGTATTCTCCCAAGTGAATTCAACACAAGGTCAGCTTTGTAGGACCTCTCTATTGCTCTAACAGTTGTCCTGCAGGCATTTCAAACTTATCATTGGACGTTACCGATCTGTGTGCACGAGCTAAAAGTCCAACTTTCACGGGAACAAGGTACACAATGTTTCAATATCGATGGCGAGCACTGAACACAGAATAAGTCACTGATCATGATAAGCAGCTGAAATTGTCCCCTGTTTACTAAATGCACGCGAGGTGTGTTTGGAAAGCGAAACACAAGCACTTTCTCACTTAAGGATCACATGTTTGTGTTCTCTTCGAACTTTGGATTACGTTGTTATACGGTATTGCATCCGGGTATTCATGAAACAGTATCCGAACTGCATGAATAGACTGATTGATTTAGTTAAATCTATCGAGATCCAAACGCAAAAAATCCGTCTCCGTTCACTGCGCACATTCAGAGATTTAAAACACGTTTTCTATTTCTCTGTTTTTAATACTCTCACGGTTTTGCGCCGTTTCGAACATCTGAGACTATCGACGAAGTGCGGTCGGATTGAGTGTAGTATACAGACTGTTTTAGTTGACCATGTGCAAACTCACATTTAGACCGGAAAATTCTCGAAACATTGTTGCGCAAACGCACATTTCCACACCGAACTAAAATATCTACTGTTGTCTTATAAAGAGGCGACCAAGAGCTGCCCGGTCGGTCGATCTTCAGTAAGTCCATGTAGGTCTTCATACCATGAACTGAAAGATCTTGGGCCAGACAAAATGCATCTGGGAAAGTGCAATTAGGAGCGTTCAAATCATTCTAAACGGAAAGAAACCGTTCCTGCGTAATCCAGCTTCACACAATTATAAAAGGAGAGATAGAATATCCGCCCCGGGGAGTGAGAGAGTTTATGCAGCACGCTACATCCAGTGGAGCTCACAGAAATCTAACTGCTATGGGTTTGCCCACTATATAGCCTCGCGAATTTCGTCACCACAGGGCGCTAATCGTTGTTCAAAAGCTGGAAATCTCATCGAACTACTCGTGATTTGAGCAGTAGCTGAATCTCCTTGGCGTAAACAGTACGCTTATTCACGAGCTTGGCAGTTGAGTGACTATCCACGCCCGCCTTTCAAACCATGACCGGCTAGTTTTGTAACACTACTTACTTTTTCACGTCCCAATTTGGACGTACAAACTGAATGGTGTATAAAATTAGCAGTTTTTGGATTCGACTGTGAAAATCGACGTCACTTGATGGTCCGATCAATACACAAAAACGTAGAAATGCGCTGCACTTGCTTAAAACCCACTTGGAGCACCTGACGCATAAACCCAAGGCGGTTGATATTCGTTTGTTGATGGTGGTTAATCACTCTACAGTTTCTCCTCGAACGATCGTTGTAATTTTCAAGCTGGCACATTAAAACTGAGAATAACGGATGAAAAACTCGCAATTAACGATTGATGCTTAAGAGTTAAATTGTAGACCAACTATTCCAAAGCATTCAGTTATGTTCATACCTCTTTAAATGCCCGCTTTCAGCAAGCAGGCCACCGTGAATGTGACGGGTAAATATTTTCTCGACGCTACTATCTAATTGCCTTCTGACTCCAGATCCATTCCTTCTATGTTTAGAAACCTCATTATAGGCTCCATCTAACGTGTTTGAGCATCCAAGCACACGAGACGTGTTTACGTGTGGCGAGTATCTCATTATATTGACAAGTTTTAGACATTTTGGCGTGCTCGCAATGCGTCCATCAAACTGCCAAGTGCATCCGTTTCTGACCCGACAAAAAGTCTAGCCACAATGTTCAGATCTTGGAGACTGTATTCTCATAGTCAGCCCATCCCACTATAAACGGAATCTCGGATGTCAGTCACTTCAACCACTGAATCGGTTTTACGCGATTGATTGTGTTTCATCCAGTATGTACTGAAAGAACACGTCATCCGACATTCAGGAATACGCTGCCCAACTGTCTGATACAGTGTCAAGTAGATGTGTGCCAACCAATCGTCTGCGTGGGCGACTTAGGGCATGCTGATGTGTCGTGTCGACTGGGATAACGCTAAGTCTCGGTTCGATCAACCGCCTCGCTTGTCTGAAAAAAGTGCGGTTCATGCCAGGCTGAAAATGAGGTTGAAGGGTGCGTGCGTTTCGGCCCCATTCAGACAGGAATCCACTTCACAAGGAAAGTCGATTGAGATGGATAGCCAGCCCGTCGCAAATCGTGTCGTGATCATAAGCCTTGGTCGGAAACGTCTAGTGATTTCATTAAAATGAGCAAAAAACGAGGGAGAGCTCATAGTTAAGTGTACAAGACTACTGTTGATGATTCAGTAATCATTCACAAATGACATGGGCAAAGAAACCGCTTAAATCTTGTTTGGCTGATAAACAGAAAAACTCAAGTTTTTGTTTTATCGATTTCGGTACACTGGCTTACATCGGTGCATACAGCTAAGCAGGATACCAGAATCCAAATACCTGATTACACTTTTTCGATGGACGGATGAAATCGGGTCCGTATAAATGAGTGAGCACCACTTCTGGTTTGCGGGGACAAGGAAGACGGAGACCGATGAACTGGCAGGTGTTTAGCGGGAAGACGGCATCCAATGGATAGGAAAGCGACATTCCCTTGTCTGCGTCAGCCTCTTCATCAAATAGCCAAAGTTGTGTTCGACCATCATCATTCGTGTCCATAACAAGTCGTGGGTGGACTAGAAATACATCTAGGAATGTGAAGTAACCGGAAATGAGACGCGCTATTGGCGAAAAGAATGCACACGGATCAAGCTGATAATGCACTGGGATGCCTTGACAATTAAGCCGAGACCCGTGATCATTGATACTGTAGTCTCCAGGACGACTAATCAGATTGAGCTGAAACAAGAAGTTGGAAAACAGAAACGGTTTTTTAGGAAAGCGCGAACGGCTGAGTCTTAAATGGCAAGGTCTTCTCAAGTGCTTCCGTTATGTTCGAATACGTGACTGGTCATCTATCGAAAAGGGAAGCCTACATTCCTGGCCAAATGTTTGTCCTTTCATAACCAGTCCGCAGAATTCTGACTTTACTGTAAGATAAAAAAACAGACGTGAAAGAATTCGTTGGTCTGATGGCTACCGAACACTCTGAGGGGGCAGTTTACTTTTCGAATCGTCAGCATAGGGTGACTATCATGATGGAAACATGTAGCCTGAGCCCTGGACGCAGTAGGCGGCTGCCTGTCTTATCAAACAGGGCAGTCAGACAATTCCAGTTGTTCCCGTTGGACATAAGTTATCACCTTAAACGCTGTTAAACTATGTTCAATCTGACAGACACGTGAAAACCTTCGCGTCGAGCTTGTCCACGACTTAATCAATCGCACGACATTCATCATCATCATCATCATCATCATCA
>QNGE01003109.1:70710-93400 GCA_008508345.1 Paragonimus westermani
TAAAAATAGTTCTGCTGTATGCCCATAGGATCGTGCCTCACTGCCTAAGCACTCCTACGCGGTCAGCAGTGCGACATACAATCCTATGAGTGTAACTGCTTTTCGTCTGACTGCTCCCCTTTGGCCTGTCTGACAAGGTTGAACCTGGAAGGACCGGAGTCCTAGTCAGCATAGCCCGCCGGATCGAAACAGTGCGCAAGCCCGACCACCACGTCAAGGTAGCAGTATAGGTCGGGCACGACATTCGGTCAGCTGCCAGTGTTCTAATGTCCTACAAATTTTACGTACCCGGTAAGGTGCTGTCGATTCCATTTGCCATGCTCATACAGTAGACCGAAAACAGTGTGGCTTGACAACGCAATGTGGTGGATTATCTAAACGGAGATGTGAGTATCCCAAATCTCGGCGGAATACGTCAACGTGGCGGGGAGGTACGTCCGAAACCCCCAGGTGAGCGGATCGCGAAAACACGGGCGACCAGATGAGTCATCGCTCAACTAGATCGGACCAACAGACATCGTGCGCAAAGTCGGGTGGGTGACCAGATCGGGGGCGCGATCATTCCAACACTCGGCGGGATATCTCGACATGGCCGTAAAATATGCCTAAATTCTTCAGGGGGCCGAGTGCGGACAAAACGGGCGACAGAACGAGACAGCGCTTAACGGGATCGGATCAACGGATGAGGAATGGCAAGTGGAAAACCCCCGACAGAAGGCGTCAGACACACATACGCACAGACCGGGCTGAAGTGCACACGACGTGTGAGCCGAGACGGGGGTGTGTTGTGGACCGAAATTCCAGTTCACAAACGAGTGCGCGTGCGCGTGGCATGGCACCAGTGAGATTTTGCTTTGTAAACGCCTTTCCGCTACAGGTAACAGTGAGTGAAACCGAAGACGCACAACCATCTGAAATTCGGTCGTGGGATGAACAGATTGCGACGTTATGTGATCTATGACGGATAGATTTGATAGATATCCACTGACTGTGCGCGTATTTCAAGTTTTTTACCTGGGGAAACGGATTATGAATTCAGAACGAGTGTGCAGCATCTCACATGAGTGTCTGTTTTACGCTTTTTAAAGAAGTAAATTTTCCCTAGACCGTGAATTTGTGCACCAAACGTTGGTTCAAACTTCAGGCTGGCCTTGAAACTGATGTAAAAGATCGCAGAGACAGTTACTCATTCGAAAACAATCACTGTAGTCGAGTTGCCATTATTTTTCACAAAATTACTGGTGAACAGCTGAAAGCAGACTGTTATCGAGATGGTCCTAGCTCCAGTAATTACGCTCGGGAAACGATGATGAACAATTTGACGACAAAAATATATTTACCCGAAGACTCTTCTGTTGCAGCAGTCAAGAACAATAATACTTACGATTCATGGCCTAGTAAATCTCTCTGCATATTAGCAAGTGCGTACTACAAAACAGAATATTATGGGGCAGAAAACCGGTCATCTGTGGAACCAAACATCCAGGGAAACATGTGCCTGGTCTATTCACTAATCAGTCAATTGCGTCGTCACCATGGCAGTGCTCAACTAACGCAAGAGTCTTTCTGCATACACAGAGGTGGACACCAAAGTCTCAGACCAACTGCCTACGCATATCGTTACAACCGGTGCTTATCAATTGCGTGCGCAACTTCGAATGCCTGCGCGGGATCCACCTAATAGTGACTCTGCAGGGGGTGACGAGTGATCGCTGATGCCGGCGGTCTGTGTGGTGGTTGCATTGTGCACACATGGATGTCAGCTTGAATCTGCGCCACATGTTTCTTCACCCATGTTAGGATATGTTTCAAGATCCGGAACTTCAGCCGCTGTTAGTCGTACTAATACAGTCGACCTGGCAACTACATGAAAATCGGTAAGTGATATAGGAACTAGCGAACGGAGGCATCTGAGGTTTTAGAGGTGAAACAGACTCGTTTTGTGATGTAGATTAACCCGAGCTCTGCGGCATCATGCGTGCGTAATACAGCGGCCTTCGATCAGCGTTGAAGCGACGCATTGACATCATCCCTTTTGAAATGCAGTTGTAAAAAAGCTTTCATCTTCGGCATTGCCGTCACTGTCTGGTCGTGGAGTTTCTCCCTAGAAAACTTGGAGCTCAGTGAATCCGGTTATCCGTTGTCCAGGAGAACCTGATTGACTAGTTGCAGTTCACTCTGGATTGTGTCCTGAGTGCAAGTATTTCTGGTTCGACTGAGTGACTTTTTGATGAGGCCTATTTTATAATATCTTGACACAACATTGTTGGAGTGTAACTGTTGGCCATCCCACGCAATGATGCTTTGGAAGAACTCAGAAGGAACGACGAGTTGATTTTCCATCCGGATAAAGGATCAGGAGCAGTAGTACTCGACAAATCGAGTCATATGGAAAACGTTTTGCCTACCTTGAGTGAGCATTCCAAGTTCGTGGATGACGACACCCCTGGTATTCCCATTGAGTTCGAGCTAAGAGTAATATCCTGTTTTGTAGTAGGCACTTGATAATATGGAGAGATTTACTGGGCTATGAATCATGAGCATTATTGTTTTGGACTGTCCCAATGGAAGTTGTTTCGGGAGAATGGTGTTTTCGGATTCTATGTTCACTTTAGTTTAACGTCTGTGACAGTATAGAACACTTGCTTTCAGTTAGTTTTGCTGAAACATTCATTGTGAGCGGCAAACACGGTTTTCTCTCATCAGTAAACTTTTCACACATTCATGATAGTGGAAAGTGGTTTTGATCACAGCCTACGGGCTTGCACTGCGCGGACGATGGCACGTTATCGACGTCTCCACCGACTACAACAGCGCGACCACAGCCAATCAGGAGTGCCCTAATACCTTGCTACCATTGCTCCGACGTCTGTGAAACAGGTAAGCCCTCTGCTACTCAAGCACCAGGAGGATGCGGGGAGATCGCCACCTGTCTGTCTAACATTCCCTAACCAAAGGGTTTACGTATTGTCTTCTATACGAATGCTTATAACCCGAAATACAAGGAATTTATAGCTGTATCCACTGCTCCCGGTCCTCTATTTCTACTGCGTGGAAGCTACCATTGGGATCGAGCTAGTTGATCACCTACCATTAGTCTCACAAGTACGATCACTGCAGAAAAACCGGAAGATTGAAGTAATGATCTGAAAGTTGAGCCTAAGGAATATCCCCTCAAAATACATTCCAAAACATTGACGTGTTAAAGTGATCAGTAGTAGTGCGTCCAACCGGAGCTCTATAGACTACACGTCCAAAACGCATTCTAGCGGTACCTGTAATTCCCTGATTTACTGCACCAATTTGGGTCATAACCTCGAGTCACCATTTTGCTGTTCTTGTTGTTCACGCACGCAAAACCGTGTAGCATCAGACACACCTTTACGACCATGCAAAAGTGCACTTTAAAGCCTTTCCAACATTGCCATTACTTTGCCGATCAAATCCTTGGTGTATTCTGACTGAGCAATTTTTCGAAGTGACGATTCTAGCACATGGAAGCCGATTTTCTATTCCCAACCCAAAACTACACCGATAGGTATCCCACTGATCGGCCATTCGGTTGACACTATCAACCTCGATTCGGAGACAGCTTTGAGAGCTTGTCGACAACCTGATCACTAATCAAGCGTCCGGGATCACATTCAGGTTAGGCAGCCTCCCAGACTGATCGGATTTTGACGAGCGAACTCATCGGCGTGAACCGTTCCAATTACAGTCACAAGGATTTCTCTGGACCGCATTTCATCCCGGTATTTGGTCACTTTGCAACGAACGGCGACGACAGGAGTACAAACTTATTTCTCGGTCTAACGCTTACACTTAGGAGTCATAAGTGCTCACAGCCATTGTATAAGATCCAACCGGTTTAATAAGTTCACGCGACAGTCCTATACATCGTCTCCACCCGTTCGTTGAGAGTAAACCATCTTACATCCAGCCCAAAAGAAACGTTTAATTTACAGTGTAGTCTGCGGACAGATAGTGTATGTTTGAAAGTCAACCGCTCATGCCACATTCGCATCTAGATTTGTGTTCTGTTCTTCCTCCTAACCGTTTCTGGCATTCGTATGGTTGATCGTCGCAGTTTTATGTTCTTACATCTGTGCCCGACTTCTAATTGTTTGTGGTGAACCGGTGGTGAACTGAGTATTACAGTATAGCGCCCACTAAATCATTCATGTCTCCAGAGTGCGCGGCCAGTGCTGGTGACTGGTGAAACGGTAGGATGTTGAACTGTCTCGTATATGTGGCCCCACCTCAACTACTCAATGGGCTGGTTTCGATTGAGCTTTATAAAAGTTTCAAAAGGGCCCACCGAAAGCCCAAGATACACGTGCTTACTCTGTTTGGTTGTGGTGATCTCAGAAGAGAGTAAGACTGCAGTACAGGACTTCGCACGCAGTAGCACTACACCTGTCGCCCTACCAAAGGTGCACCGTATATTCCACTTTGCCCTGCTGATCACGAGGAGACAGCGTCGTCTGGCAGTTGGGTGTCTCCCTGGTGAGGGGCGGACGGCGAAAAATATCAATGGAAGGACAAAACCACTGAAAATGCTTGAGCACACACGACTCATCATGGAAGTATGCGAACAACACAAATGATGAACTTGCACGAACGGATATCTACATGCCTTCCAGTTGTGCATATACATAATACATACGCTTAAATTGTTCACCACACTCCGTATGCGTGAAACATGACAGAGAATCGTGGATACGCGTCGCCGGTTAGCGTCGTTTGCGTAGCGACTATGATTATTTCACCGGCTACCGCACGAGGTTGGATGAATGCTTTGTACACGATAGTGGATTCTAATAAATCTGTTGTTACCAGCCGTTTAAGATTTCTTATAAACTGTTCTCTTATTTGCCCAACGGCAGCAAACAGCGTACAGGCGATTCGTTGAGTTTGACCAACCACTAATTGGTCATGGTCACAGTCTACCTGTGTAGTACACCGCGTAGGTTACGTTGGATCGGTAGAGATCCCCAGCATCACACGGTGGTCCATCAACTTACAGTAAAATCAGTGAAAAAGAATTTTGGACCACCGCAAGCTTTGCGAGTAATGTAGTGACCATAGACCCGAATCCCCGGCCACCGGATGGAACACCAACGCACTAACCACGACGCCATCCGCACAATGTGAACGTACCCAATTTTAATTTTATTCCCCCAAAGTGCTGAGCATTAATTGGAACATAACTCATTATTTGTCGTTGGTCTTTCATTTCCACACATTTGTCAATCTTCCCTCTTCAAAATGAAGCGCTATGCTTCAGTATCTGCCTTGGTAGAGCTCGTCAATAGTGCACCTCTTTACCACGACCGGGATTTTATCTTAAACCGCGCGTCAGTGAGGAAAACTTTATGACAAGCGCATCACTAACCACACATAAGGGCCGAATGAATTATCATTCGCAAACATCCAAACACATTCGCTTGTCAATTAGGCTCAGGTCGCCTCAAGAGAAGGCACAGTAAATGTCTTCATAACTCAGATCGACGACCCTATGGCTAGGACTTCTCTCCTAGTTTAAATCACAAAAATCATTAACTTGTCGGATATGTTGATTACCGGTAGATGGTATGGGATTTTGGTAGATATAATTAGGATATAACCCGCAAGTGACCGCAAACGTTGTAATTCCATGGACTTTTCAATCAGGTCTTTGAGGAAAGAAGCACTAGCCTCAGATTTTGCTCTTGTTGAAGTTCATCAGCACTGCATATTCTAGTCGGAGTTCATATCGTGGTAGTGGCAAAGATATTCACTAACAACAGGCTCAAACAACATTGAAACTCGAGTGTAGTGTTTTTCGAAGGTGTCATTACATTAACACTAGGTTCAAGTTCACAGCCCCAGAAGTTGATTAGCCCCAGAAAACCTTTGTGTTGCAGTATTCGGTGAAGTTGTAGTGTAGTCAGGATAGACGGTCGCATCACAATACTTACACCACTATTCAGTAGCAGCATGGATCGAAATGATCGCGGGACAAATACGGGAGACATATGGGAAGGATCGTTGGAAGGCAGAATGACATATAATGGCTGTCGCCACATGATGGAACTGAGACATGGTGTCCAAAGCGACTGGAGCATCCTCGGAATAGTGCGGTGTGCAAATGAGTGTTTTTGTTTCTAGTCCCGTTGAGAGGCTTATGTAGTGTATTGGTTTCTCCAATAAAACAACCTTTGCGTCGTCCGCCTTCTGGATTCACAACAGAAGCTTGTGACTATATGTTCATTGATATATAGATGCTTTGCCTGATAGTGGTTCTAACATTGTCCGGACAGATGTCACCCTGGATGAGATAAAAGGAAGTACAGTACCATACAGCAGGAGCGATGATATAACGAGACCCCTAACACCCTTCTGAGCCGCTTCAGCCAACAACACTGTAGTTCACGCTGTGCTCTGAAAATTGGTGACGCGATTGCGGATTTTACTGATGAAGTAGTTCAATTATAAGTCCGGTGTATAGACGAGAAGGCGGACGCTGACAAAATATGGTTGCTCCATCTAGTACATGAACACACGAACAGCTATCATCAACTAAGCATTAGGATTACCACGACCTAGCCTGAAGATGGAAAGCTTATAACTCATAGTTTAGATGTCAGCATATCCGATCACCTCTTTGGAGACCAAATTAGTGTCCACAAACTACAGTGTGTCATGTGTGAAAAGCACACCGTGTTGACCACTGTCCGGGTTTTGACACACTGGATGATGACAGTCGCCATGAGGCGGTAACGAGTTTAGACTTCGTTCTATGTCTGAGACCTAATCACAGTTCGATAGAATTAAAAACGGACACATGTGCGGTCCAAGTCCATGTTTGCAGTGACATCACCCACTGTTAAATCATGAAACGGGAACATTAAACAGCGTCTCATTAGCCTAATTTGAAGGTGATGTGTACCATATAATAACTTCGCTTTGTGAGTTCAACATTTCGCTTGGGGCGGTGCCTGTCAGAATTAAGGGGTATTTGGACACAATGATAACTTACACCCTCCCAGATCATGAGTATAAGACGTACTACTTGAAAAATTGGGTGCCGAGGACCATCCCAGTAAGGTCGTCTTGAAAACATTAAACGAAGATGCTAAAATGGAAGCCAACGTTCCTTCAATGGTTGTAAAAAAAACACTTGACTTCAATGAAAAGTCTCACTGGTAGTCTAGTTTGGCTCGTTTCATTCACTACCCAAGCTACTTTGGTTTGTGTCTTCGAGCGAAAAATTTCAGAAACAGCTACGCTTAAGTGGTCTTCCGTTGTTGACTGTATCAGAAGACAGTTTAGCAGTTTTAATCTGATGTATTGTACCGAAGGCCAACTGGGCCCTGAATCGGTGTTTTGGTAGGAGCAATGAGAGCGTACGCAGTCTTTCTGACTAGGAGCTGCTAGGAACAACACAACCCGAAAGCCAGATGAGCGTCCAGGAAGATTCAGCACATTAATTGCCCATACGAATGCCAGTGTCACGACAATTAGATGGTAGATCGGTGGCTGAATTTGATGAAACCTAGGGTCAAGTTGCGTAGCCGCCAATAGCCAAAGGCTCTTCTGGGAAAATGAATAATCTAGGGCGGTAAGAGCAGCCACAGACGGGTGCCACACAAAGAAGCTTTATTTGGTTCTGGAACCACTGTCATTCTTAGTGTTGTTATGAGCTGATTGACTTACGATGATCCCACCATTGTTTGTATCGCCGAAATATATAGCTGAAGATTTACTGTTTCAATACCGCTAGATTAATTCTCGTGATTTTTAGCCAACCCCTGCCGTGTCTGATCGTTATAATAGTATTGTTGAAATAACACACACATCGAGAATGTAGACCACATGTAGTATATATTTTTCGGTGTTATCTTCGAAAGCTAATGCCTGCTTTGTATGACGGTTACAGCCGTAAGATCTAACACTGTAATTCGATGTGCATTTATGGATTTTGGAATCGATTGCATTTAAATGTAACTGGTCTAAAGATCACCATACCAGTAAGAATACCTAAGTTTTCCCATAACTTGTAATTCCGTATTGCTACACGCTATGCATTCTTGGTTTATGCAAGGCGGCTCAGTCCATTAAACCATGTTCATCACCATTATCTTCCCAATAGTTACAAATGTTCCAGCTAGCTGGATCGGTGATGGCTTGATGACGAAATGATAAAAAGCCAACTCATAAAACATCTTCTAGAAGGATTGGACAACGATGAACTGAGCCAAGTGAATTCGTAATACGTCCAAGAATTCCGGGCAGTGTAACAAAATCCAGAATCCAAACCAAAGGACTTGCCCAACGAGCGCACCTCCTAAGGGAGTCTGGGCACAACATAACGTTCAAACCACAGCCAGATTAGCCGTCTGTGCGTACGTTGGGATGCAAGTGTGTTTCCTGTGCAGTTGCTCAGCCCCAGCGACCCACTGTTTTGAACATCACGGTCCACGTACGATAAAACCTGGCTGTTCGCACGCCTCTCTGGAAGCTTTTAAGCGCTTGGGAGACAATGCTGGACAGGGAACTGGCATGCGTCGGTGAATACAAATGGACAGAGTAAAAATGTGATAGGTCCCTAACTGATTGTGCCATTACGACGGTTGTTTCACCACACGATGGATAAAAAAACAAGCTGCAATCACGAACGAAACCGATTTACAAACCACGAGGAAGTTGATCAAAACCTAACAACTTATTTTACAGAACCTCAGACGCGTGTGTTTCTAGATCAGTTTGAAGACTGGTGAAAGTTTGTTTACACGGTCAGTGTCCATGACCTGCAAAGAAATGGTGAACTGCGCAATTCAACGGATGACCGTTCTGCTAGTTATGTTTTGTGACATGGGGCTAAGTCCAACACAGAATCTACAGGAAATTCCCATAAACACTGTGGGAGCAGCCAAGTATTATGGCGCGTGGATTGTGGTGTTCAAATCAGTGGGTTGTTAAGGCTGAGTGACTGCAGTGGAAATGAGCGTACCCGCCGCCCCTACCCACAGCCGGCTAATTTAGCTGTGATTGCAGCAGTGTTTTGTGCTCGTTCGCCCACCCAACTCGGTTGGGTGGCTTGTCCTTCCGGGAAGCCCTTCGGTTTGGACTTCGGGTTTTGGGGCCTGGACAGAGCTCCCGCATCCTATGTTATGTGTGAGTTGCGTGTGGAAGCTGGAAATCAACCGGCTCATTATTTTTAGCCGACAGATGCAGTCGAAGTTTAAAGCGCTGTTATACTTCTACTATACATAAAGTAAAAGCGCTTTAAAAGTGTTTGTTAAACAGCTGCTCATAAAATAACACTACATCTGCACATCTTTCAGATACGCCATATGGAACTGGGCAAAAACTGATTACATCATCACAGTAGTTGTCATTCAACCGGAGTGGCTGGCTTAATTTTAAAAGCATACAAGCTTTCTAACAGCATGAAATGCTATATGGCAGATATACACAACCGATGTATGCTGGATACACTGGTAGTGTATATTTGCCAGTAACCTCGATACTTCATAACAGTGACTGTCCGAAGAATAGTTACGTTTTTCGGTATGGTGGGTGCCGTTCACGATGGTATTGGTGCATCTCTACAATCGGTCAGTGGTTGCATAAATGATGTTGCAATATCCTTGGACGCCGCAGTTACAAGAAAAGAGTTTATACTGACCCTAGTGGTGCCGTATGAACGTTTTAAAAAAAGGTTGCCATTTTCAAGTAAGTTTCCCAACCGGACTTTTGTGGGTACTGTAGGTATTCATTCGGTCTTCAAACATGACATCCAAGTGGGTTTTTTAATTGGGTTTTCAATTGATCACTGTGTTTTATCAACCCACTTAGAACCTGGTTTGGAAACCAGGTAGAAAATTAATACATGCCTACTTACTCCTTGATTTTACTGTAAGGAGAGCTTGCATCCAACCCCGATTACCTGTGGTAATGAAAGGAACCAGTTTCCGAGGGGCCAAACGTGGGATTAAAGAGCACCCCAATGAAAGGGAGTGTAAATAGACTGCTGAAGTATAGCCGCAGTGTGGTATTGAGGACCCATATGGTCGGCTATAAAGGGCAAGTATTACCTAAGCTTCCGAATGGAGGGTGGGCTCCCAGAGGTGTTTCGTGACTGTTATTCTCTCATCGACTAGTATATTTCTGTTTTCCATTGCTTTATCAGTTCGTTGTTTGGCAGACCCGGAGAGTAATGGTTTTGAGCAAAATCAATGAGAAGCAATTTCATGCTACAGTTTTTAAGGGTAATGTGGTAACAAAAACGGAGGCTCAGTGAATCGAACCGTTGGCCACCAAATGGAACACCAATGTATTAACGACCGTGTCACCCAACTACCTGCACGAATATGAACGTATCTCGTGTTGATGTTATTTCCCCATGACACCTCCTTGATTGACATAAAAAAACTCCGAACTGTTTGTTTTTGCATCACTCAATTTAATTTTTTGCCCTATTGCCTTCTGAAGTGTTGTCTACTGACGACTAATTTAAATGCACAAACTGCATTTGGTCGCGAGTTGAGTGTTTTGTTAATTATGAATTTACTGTACACAAAACCGATTTGATCCAAATGAACCTTCCGTACTTCGTTTAGTTCTACCCGAAACACGAGATTCATATCTTCTCTGACAGATCATCGCAGTTTACACGGTCTTTCTGACCTAACAAATTTTGGGTTAAATCAACTAGCCCCGTCGTCGTACTTTGGTCCTAACCGGGTAAACGATTAAATAAGTGCACATATGTAGTGAGGAGATACGGTCGCACCATACTACTCACAGTTCTATGCCGCTGAAGTACGAAAGAAATTCAATACGTTGTTTGTTGAACAGAGGGCAACAGAAGGCACGGGACTCTTTCCAATGAAAAGTGATGTAGATTCGAGAAACTCTCACTAGAAATGGATAGCCTGAGAGATTTGCGGATAAAAATCTGCATTCCGGTACGGAAATTGAACTCCTCCAGACAGCGGAGAAAAATCCGATTCCCATCTGCCTCCCATATAGAGATGAGGTTAGCCGTGAAATAATTGGCCGTAGACTTTCCAACTCGATCGAGAGTGATTAGCCAGTCGTTCGACGCCTGCACGATACTGGCGCCACGCCTCAAGGATAGCTTGCCCAATATCTCTTCGTTTTTCTGTATCAGCTCTCTCAAGCAGGTCACGTTGGGAGGACCACTAGGCGACAATCAGAGAGGATTCGTGAACACCTATCGAAATGGCTTCGCAACGCTTCGCCAAATCCCATTTCCAGTGCAATCGGCTTCCACTTAATCGACACTGACCATCGAATAAATCCAGATAAAGCGCTCCGAGTCACCTACACGTTTCGTCAAGCTTGTTCCAGAGCTGTCAGAAAGCGATGATTATCAACGGCTGTGTGGTCTACACAACCCTCACCTGTGTACCCATTAACTGCTAACACAAACTCCCCACCTGGTGTGGACAATCAATCCACACGTGCTTGAAACGCTAGCAAGTTTGGGCCACTTGACACTGACGAACGCCTCTCTTGACAGGCTCGTATGACATTTACACATTCACCCCCATCCTCTTCCACTAGACTGTGATCAGTACCATTGTTGTATCCTGGTCACGGCACCAATCGTTGTGAATCCAAAAGGCGGACGACACAAAGGTTGCTTTATTGCAGAAACCAACACACTACTTAAGCGTCTGAGCACGACTAGAAACGGAAACACTCATTTGCACACCATACACTTCTGAGGATACTCCAGTCGCTCTAGACACCATGTATCAGTTCCGTCGTGTAGCGAAAGCCATTATATGTCATTCTGCCCTCCAACGATCCATCCCGTATCTCTGCCGTATTTATCACGCGATTATCTCGATCCGCGATCATCTCGATCCATGCTGCTACTGAATAGTGGTGTGAGTAGTATGGTGCGACCGTCTATCCTCACTACACATATATTGGCGCACCGCCCGCTCATTGCTACCCATAGGAGGTAGAAACTGTTCCGATGGATTAAGAAACGTCAGACATGAATGGAGAAAACTGATTATCACCCTAAACCGAACGCAATTGTCCATCAGGTTGACCCAAGCGGCTTTCACGCATATGCCGACTCCATTTCGGGGGTCCAATATGGGATGGCAGTCTCAAAGCGTACCTTCACATGCTGCCCCTACGTTGCTTACTCGATTAATCCCCTCACATAGATTCGCTGACTTTGCATGCCGTAGGCTGTCAAACTGCCTCCTCGTGTTGTTATATATCAATGCGGCCTCATCCTTCAACAAACTGAACAAGCTTCAAAACGCCTGTGCTCTGTGAAAGCTATTTATGGTACGTATTCCGGAGATGTAGTGTAAGGAGGAGATGCAACACTGCAAACTGTGTACCCTTGCTATATACTTTACAGTTACGTGACAAACCGTTTTCGTGACAGACGTTTCCGGATTATCCTGAATCAGTCTGACAGCCAGCTAACGTCACTCAAAACTTGATTGGTTTGACTTATGGGTCTTCTGAGCACAGAGTGGGAGAAATGACCTTGCATAACGCTGTGTGAAGTATACTAGCCGTTGGTTACGTTCAAAACTTATCAACAGGAGACTTCATTCACCAGGAGCTAGATTGTACTGACCATGACATTGACATAATAGGTAGTTTATGCGTCTCAGCTCTAGTTGGTCACATAGACCACACGGTAGGTGAATTTAGTAAGTTATACGGAACTGGACAACACATTTCTAAGCATATGGGTCTGAAGGCCTATCACAAAGAGAATTTCGAAGCTATAAGGATACATCTCAACAAGGTTGAATGAAGTGGCTCCGCGACCACGCGCACCCTAGGTCAGCCCTGACAGGTCGTTGCTGAGGCGATCCCTAATACCGTTAACAGCCACGTTTCAGTAAAGTATCCCCGATCAGGTGAAAAACCGAAACGTTTGGGGAATAACATCCAACGTTCAATTCCACCGGACCGTTTAGCATGGAACACAAACCAATGGAAACATACTTACTTACGTACATTAGAAACGCACGTGATGTAACAGCACTACGGTCGCCGTGAAAAGGAGTCGATTTTTCCATCACCACGGCCTTGTTCAAACATCGAACAAGAAAATGGATCCTCTCCTCAACGACGTCACAGCACACCATACAATTAATATTGACATTTTGCAATTTCATACCTCAGGTGATCTTGTTAATACTGTACGGTCCATCAACATTACGTTGCTTCATGTGCATGCACACACAGACACGGTTGGCGGCATCCGACTCGGGTTAGCCTGTCACAGTGACCGAAGCCAAAGGACGCCTGCGCTTATATATCACTGCAACTGGCTTGCGCTGCACCAATTGCAGTTACACCAACACACCACATATCCAGTGTAAACCCGAAGGAATAAGACTGGGAGGTGTGACAGTGGGGCCTTTGTGTCCAGCCGGCCAATGCTGGTTAGCCACTTGGTTGGCCAATAAGGAAGGGAAACTCTTATCTCTCGGAAAGTAAACAGAGAGAGGCTGCAATGACGAGATCTATACTAAGAAGAAAGGTTTCTGAAGTGTAATACAAGAAGCATTGCAGTATAGGAGTGTAGGTTAGTGCATTTCAGAGAAGATAAGGATGAAAAGCAAAGTTCTCATTGGACTATGAAAAGCCAGGCAGATCATTCATCATACAATACACCAACAAAGCCGAAGTAAAGAATGGATAAAAGACCACAGATGCTCAAGTTTCTGAAAAGGGAAGTGGATGAGTTGTCAACGAACAGGAGTAGAATGGATACATTGATATTACCTACCTGACCGGAGCCTAACGTACTCGTCGCCTCTTCGCCGACGGTGTACTACGAGTACGTTGGTGACCTATTAACCCCAAACGGCCAGCGCATTCGCGGCCGCACACATCGCAACGCCATATAGTCACGTCACCGCGACCTATGGCACCGATAGTTCCCATGCGTACCGCACGCTTCTGCTCGCGGCCGCGCAATAATTGCCCGTTGAACGCTCGGACGCCCGCCCACACAGTATTCTTCCAGGCCGTCCGGTTCAACGCCAAATCTTCAAAACATCTGACGTCAATGTTACAATGTGAAAGGCTCACCTGCACAAAATCCTGGTATCTCCGCTTCTGGCCACCGGGATTTCGCTTACCTGACTTCACTTGTCCGTACAGTGACTGCTTCGGGATACGGTCATCGCCCATCCGACGAACGTGACCGAGCCAACGGAGCTGGTTCAGCATCAACATGGCTTCCATCCCGTCCATCTCCGCTCGCCGCAGTATCTCAGTGTTCAGAATCATGTCCGACCACCGAACACGCAATGTGCACCTCAGACACTGCACATGGAAGCGGCTCAAATAGCTCACTTTTCGCTGATACAATGTCCACGTCTCACTGCCGTACTACAGTATAGACAGCACCATTGAGCGGTAGACACACAGCTTCGTGGCCATCTTCCGACTATGGTTCTTTCAGACACGCCTTTCAAGACGTCCGAAAGCAGCGCTAGCCTTTGCCACACGCGCTCTTAACTCGCGGTCCACGGACAGATCTGTCGACAAGTTGCTACCCAAGTAGCAAAAATCCCCGCAGCCATTCACAGTGTGGAGGTACACAAGCAGCACCTCCACCAGGAGAAGGCTGAAAAAACGAATACTTCTTACCTGTGTTGATGTCCAACCCGAACTTCGATGCTGCCGAAGCGAACGTTGTAGCTAGACGTTGCAGTTCGTCTTCGCTGTGTGCTAGCAATGCGCTGTCATCTGCGAACAGAAGCGTCTGCATCCTTGAGGTCTGTAGCCAGGTTGGGGCGCCGAAACGTCGAATATTCAACAGAGGCCCGTCCGTCCGGTATTCCACCTCAACGCCATCCTCTCCAGAGTTCTGAAAAGCAACTGTTACCATCGCAGTCAAATATAAACTAAATAGGGCTGGGGCTAGAACACAACCCTGCTTCACGCCAGTGACGATGTCGAAATCATCAGAGGTCGATCCACACGATTGTGTCCAACCCGAACTTCGATGCTGCCGAAGCGAATGCTGTAGCTAGACGTTGCAGTTCTTCTTCGCTGTGCGCTATCAAGGCGCTGTCATCGGCGAACAGAAGCATTCGCATCCTTGAGGTCTGCAGCCGGGTGGAGGCGCCAAATCGTCGGATATTCAACAGACGCCCGTCCGTCCGGTACTCCACCTCGACGCCATCCTCTCCAGAGTTCTGAAAAGCAACTGTTACCATCGCAGTCAAATATAAACTAAATAGGGCTGGGGCTAGAACACAACCCTGCTTCACGCCAGTGACGATGTCGAAATCATCAGAGGTCGATCCACACGATTGCACCTTCGCCTTCATGCCCGCATGCAACAATCTAACCATATTGACGAACTTACCTGGACATCCAAACTTACCAAGCACCGTCCACAGCGCCTCGCGGTTCACGGAATCGAACGCTTTGGTGAAGTCCACGAACAGGGCATACAAGGGCTGATTCCGTTCTCGGCACTTCTCCTGAAGCTGTCGAGCAGCAAACACCAGGTCGATTGTACTCCGACTCGACCGAAATCCACACTGCTCCTCGGGAACATTCATCTCCAGAACGGACGCATTCAGTCGGTTCAGGAGGATTCTGGCAAGCACCTTGCCTGCACAGCTCAAGAGGCTGATACCTCGGTAGCTGTCGGTGCATTGCTTGCTACCCTTCCCTTTGAACAAGGGTACGATGAGGGCATCCTTGAAGTCTTGCGGCATCACCTCGTGCTCCCAGATGGAGTGAACCAGCTGGAGCAGAGCGCGTTCCAACGCCGGACCGCCATTCTTCAGGATCTCACCTGGCAGCTCATTCTCGTCTGCAGCCTTCCCGTTGCGCAGTTGACCACTCGCCCTCTGCAACTCCAGCGAGTCTGGGGCGAGAGCAAGCGAAGATTTGACGTCCTGTTGCGGCAGACTGTTAACAGTCGCCCGATCAATTGTAGTAGGGCGATTAAGCAGGCTGCCGAAGTGCTTGCGCCATATTCCCATGATGTCTTCCGGCTGGCTGCAAGAACAACCGGTGTCCACGTCTACCAGTGCTTTAGTAGACTGGATAGACGGGCCGAAGATCGCTTAAAGCGAATCGTGAAACTCCATGTGTTGCCGACGATCTGCGAAACCCTGCATGCGCTCGCCCTGTTACCTCCACCAGTTGTCCTTAATTCCGTGAACACGCTCGGCCAGTTGACGGCGGATAATCCGGAACGTGGCTTTCATCGCTCCATTGACTGGGTCCAGTGTGGATGTGGCGAACGCGGCATTCTTCTCTCGTACCAAGTTGGAGATAGCCACGTTGTTGTCATCGAACCAACCGGGGCGTTTCTTGCGCTCCACACCAACTGTCCCGGTGGCTGCTGCCGTAATCTGTTCCTTCATATGTTGCCACATACCCTCATGGGTAGTGGGTACAGGAGCATTGTGCAGGCGAGCGACGACTGCACGTTGAAAGGCAGCCTTCGTCTCCCAGTTCTCCAACCTTCTGATATCCAACTTCTGCCGTTGTCCAAAAGATCTACAATAAACAGGCTTACGTACATGGATAAACAATTTGGTCCTGACCAACCTATGATCTGTGTTGCATTCAGCGCCGCGCATCACGCGAGTGATGCGTACTTCACCAATGTCACGCTGCCGCACAATCACGTGGTCAAGCAGATGGTGGTGACCGCTTCGTGGATGGGTCCACATCGTGATGTCTGTCGCATCCAGCTGGAATCGGGTGTTCGTGATAGCCAGCTCGTCAGTAGCAGCAGACGATCACCGTTAGCGTTGACTGAACCAATGCCGTAGGGCCCGAGGACTTCCGACCAAGCTGCTGAGTCGCGTCCAACTCTAGCGTTCAAGTCACCCAAAACAGTCTGTCAATCACCGGCGCGGACCGGATTGTGGCGGGCAACTGATCATAGAACTGGTCCTTCGTAACATCAGTGTGACACATAGTTGGACCATAAACACTAACAAATGTAGCACACTTACCTCTACCAAGTCGCAGGCGCATCGACAGCATTCGAGGGCTGATGCCGTGCGGTTCGCCTATCATCAAACCATTGATGTGATCAGCGACTGCAAAACAGACACCATGCTATCGAACACTGTCTGCCGGGTAACCTATCCGGTAGAAAGTGTACCCGGCGCCTGCTTCCCCCAACTTACCTTGGTCTGCAAGCCTTGTCTCACTTAAGGCTGCTATGTCGACTCCATATCGACGCAGTTCCATCGCGATCAGGGCGGTGCGTCGTTCCGGTCGTTCTCTGACGTTGCATCGATCCAGCAGTGTGCGCACGTTCCAAGTTCCAATGGTAAGCATCCTGCGTCCTCGGGCCTGTCTCAGGTTGGTCCTCGGGGCACTGGTACCTGATTGGGCATTATCTCCAGGGGGGTTCCTGTTAGAGGGAAGGTATGAGAGTGAGTGTTCGGCAGTAGCATATTTTCGCCTATCCACCCTGCCATGTGCAGCAGATAGGGCGACCCGGTTTATACTGCGCGACGGCCGATGCAGTATGGTATTTCGATTATTTTGTAACATCATTGTATGTATGGGCTTTGGATACTGCCAGGACGCCCAGACCTGTGCAGGAGAGCGTTTAGGGCTCTCAACCAAAGTCTTTGGCTAAAAAGCCTAAACCGCAATGTATCAGGTGACTCACACACACATGCAGACATGACAGCATCAGCCACCAAAGAGAGGATCGATAGCCATATCAAACCAGATCCAGCACCCACTCACAGGAACAGTAACACTGCACACACGGTCAGTTCTGGCAGCAACGAGCACCACGCCTAAAGAAGCCACAGCACACCATCAACACGCATAACAAACGCACGCATCTCCTTTTTGTCTGGCTGCTCCCCTTCGGCCATTCTGACAAGGTTGAACCCGCAAGGACCGAAGTCACAGTCAGCACAGCCCTCCGGATCAAAACAGCACGCAAGCCTGACCACCACGCCAAGGTAGCAGAAAAGGACAGGACACACACACACACACACACGATCACTCGTTTAGGTGAACCTTCTCGCTGCACGGCTGCTGGTCGCAAAGTTCACGTGCGCACCCTGCTAGCCTGCCCAGACATGGTTTGTCCTTTCCTCATTGGCTTGTTATTGATTCATCGATCCGCCCGCTGTAAACTCTGTTCAGTTAGATGTAATGCACTTTTCATGCTGGTTCGGCCATGATACACAAGGTTCCTCTTGCATCACCTCAGTTCCTACTTCAGTGCGTAGTGTAGACAACAAATACAGATGTTGCGGGGCCAATATCCTTCTTAAAAAGCACGTGGGTGGGCAAAACTACGAATAGGAGGCGACTTTTAGCGCATGGACAGGAGCTTATCTAAAGTATCCCAATTATCAGTGTCAAGTCAGAACCAAATTACGGAACCTATTAACGCACGAATCACCCAGCTCAGATTTAATATCTTACGCTGTCCAGAAAAGATACTACCGACTTAAAACTGCTGGCCGTAACTTTTAATCGTGATTTGGCAACTTATAGAAAGCCTTGAAAAACTCACAATTACAACTATTTTCAACGGTTAATGCACAGGTGACCTAGAAAACTGGTGACCAATACTTCTGCTTTCCTTGTTCGCCAAAGTAACGGAGAGTTTACTAGATGACTCTCACCGGACCATGGTAACAGGGCTCGAACTTTCCAAGAAGGTGCCTGTGGCTCCTGTCAGGAATACTCAAGAGTCACGAACCTGCTGACTGCTCTTGACTTTTGGACGGAGGATTTTGACACAGAATTTGCCATTGATGTGATTTGTCTTGACTTTTTAAAGTCCTTTTCAAAGTTGATGGCCCCATCTTGCTGCAGAAACTTTCCGAGTGTAGCATCAATGAGAGCTTACTCAGGCGATCTGAGGGATATCTAACTGAACTCAGGTTCAACATCAGTGTGAGTGGACAGTTACCAGATAAATCCTCTGCTAACACGCGTCCCATAAGGATCTACATGAGGATCACCGTCGGTATTTCTTTTCGTCATTGTATTACACAATGTCGGCAAATCACGGATTTTACTCTATGCCGACGACAAAACCTCGACAATCTCTAGAGTGTCCGGAGAATGATGAAGCCTTACGGAACGGTTTGAACTATTAGGAGAAAATAACCAGTCATTCAATGTCAACATGTGTAAAGTCATGCACCTTTGCCATCAAAGTCGTGGAAAACACTAATTTGGAAACTCGAAGCTACTTGCACCAATATGTGAACAAAACCTTCGGACCCTATTGATAGACCGTTATAGTCTGTCTACAATTTATGTGACCATTGCTAAAATAGCACAAGAGCCATTGAACCCTTCGAGAAGAATCTGTGGAACCCTCCACCGACACTTGGCAATGAGCATACAACAATGCCGTCTTTCTCTGAAAAAATAGTTGGCACCCATTCGGAGTGTTCAGAATTGGACCACTAGAAGATGCGTTGGGTTCGAAAAAATCTCCTATTCAAAGAGATTAGCGGAATTAAGCCAACTGTCAGTGAAGTGCAAATATCACCCATGAGACCTAATGCTTACCTACAAAATGCTCTACACTCCGAGTCACCCATCAACAAACCTACCATTAAACAAAGATGAATTGTTAAAGATTCATTCGCTGAAAGTGGGTTATGAACGGGAAAAGTTGCTTTGCAGATGGGACTGCTTTATACGGTTACGCTACAGGTCTGTTCGTACTGGAACGCACAGCCAAACCCTACAGACAGTGTTGATTTGTTTGGTAGCTTTACTATTTCACCCAATCGACACAAACGTACACTACAAGTTTCAGTGCAAACACCTAGCTCACTTCCACGGCTTATTAATTGTACACATCCAACGGAAAGTTGTTTAAATGTGTTTCACTGTCCGTTGCTGATATGACTGAACGCCGGCAGCTTCACCAAAAGTTTTCTGTATTAACATATAACTAGGTATCCCCTATATAGACAAACAAACGCAATTTTTCCTCGACCAAGCCATAATCAATAAAACAAGCGAAGATATTCATCCCAATCGTAACAACCTGTGCACCCAGTCTCGCGTGTGGTCACCAGCGGCGTGGCTCATAGATGTGTCATTATGATCGCAAACTGTGTTTGCACAAAAATAGTATAGCAGGGAGCAGCAACAGGGCAGTTTTTATAGAACTATACACGTCTATTACCAAACGTTTCTTGGCTTACCCGACTCGCGCTGACATTTGACCAATGAACCGAGAGACTGCGAATGAGGTCAGCCTGTGATCCGATAACCGCAATGTCTGCATCATGGTCATAAGGAATGAAGTCTCCGTGTCTGCATGACAATAAAAACGGATCATGTCAAACAGTGGAAATGAATAAATCATATAATGTGGAGTTACTTTTCACGGATGGTGTGTTAAAGCGGACCACGATCAGCCAAAAGTGATGTGACACATTCTGATATGTATAAGTCGCTGACTATTCGAAGTTGTAAGCCATGGATCAGTTATCTTTCACCGAGCATAGGAGGTTTAACTGTTGAGGGTCGGGCTGTTGGTTGACATAACTGACTGTCAATCTTTAGTTCTGGATACTTTATCACAAGCTCCACATAAGTAACGCTTATATTGGGTATCTCTGGCTAAAAAACAAAGCGGGCAGAACCAAACAAGAAAAATTTTTTAAGGAATGAAATGGGTCCAGCCCCTACAACAAAGAAACAGTACTGCAAACTTGTCGAACGGAACCCAACCTACTTACCCATTGGCTGGAGGGTAGCCCACAAAATACACAAATTTGGTCGTGACCAGTATTCACACACGTCCCTTAGGCACGCAAACATTTGGTCAACAATCGACTGAGGAACTTCGGCTACACTAGTGTGGTCTATGCACTACACCAAACCAAGTTTTACTCAACGAGCTTTGGGACGTGTGGGCTTCGCTCATCAAGCATGAGCCCGTATACGCTAAATTGTATGGCACTAGCCAAAACGACAGAGTAGGTTAGGATGGCTATGAAAAATAATGCGGATTTGAATAAATTTAAAAATGTAACCGAAGAACGGACTAGAATTACCGGTTATAATGGAAGCCACATAATAGATCAGACAAACAAACACTTTCCGGAATTGATTGACTTTGTGGTCGGTATCAGAGTGCATATGACGTGTGCACCTTGATTCTGTTCGGAAATGCTGTATAAAAACGCTTTCGAAGTACAAGAATACTTCTATGCAAGAACTTGGATGCGTTTATAAACTACGATGTTTGCATGAGGATTATTGGTGTATGCTTCCCTTTCTCCATTGTAACAAGTGTAATGTGATTTAAGGAGTAATGTAATGTAACTGAATGTTCTTCACTGAAGTTCAATGGTTACCGGATAAATTGGGCTATTTTTCCGAATAAACGAATGGTCCTTTATAGCAATATTTTTTCTCATAATTGATACCAACAGTAGTGGCTTAAATCTTTTGAAATCAGCTAGGTTTTGGCTTTCAAGATAAGGGGTATAATTGAGACAAAACTGGTGCATACGAAACACGTAGCTATATATACTTATGAACTATAACGGTTTCTGTCTCTTGTCTTTTCCACCGTGTGTCAAGGGTGCTCAAACTTGCGCTCCGTTGTGACACTATCACGTAAATAAAGTGGAGAGTCGACAAGAATTTTGAAAAGTCTGCGACCAGTTGAAAGTGATGTGCGATTCACGTTAACCAAAATACTCACTTAACTACCGGTAAACAAGATGCCGCTCGACAAGTTAGTAATTTCTACGATTTCAAGTTAAAGGGAAGTCCTATTCGTAGGGTCTCCGACTGGAACTAACTGGACAGTTACTGTGTCTCGTAGGGTGTCGGGCAATGTGAGCGTTACTCACAAGAGAATGTGGCGTAGCGTTTGTGCATGAAAATACAGTCGTGTCTAACGTGAGTTCATTGGCGCAATGGTCAACACACATGCCTCATGAAAGAATGTTCGGAGTTCTACTGTCGGTCGTGGCGAGTGTATACACTATTGGTGCGCTTTAACAAGGCAGAAACTCACGTCTAGTGCTTCTTCGTGAAACGCTCGTTGAAAAGTCTGTGGGAACGCAACAGCTGCGATCAGTTACTGGTGGCGTACAGTTTGTGGATTTCAGATAGGTTGCCAAGGCAGAAGGATAATAAACCTGCAATGATGATCTTATCATTTCCTCAACTTATCAGAAAGTGACGTCATGTTTGGTGCTGTAGTGTTGTAAGTGAAAAACCATTAAAATACCACATGTGAACACTGTGGTGGCATAAGAGTGTTCTGCCCAACATCAACTATGAGCTTCTTCGAGAATTGGATTCGACCTTGAGAACTGAAATAATAAACCATGTTAGTGAACAAAAAAACAACAAAAAAAGACAAATTTATTCAAGAATAATAGACCACTTGCTTCAGATATGGCGGTCGATCTAGTTGTGTATAAAATCATCACACCAACCGATTTCCGGTGACTGTCAATTATGGGAGTAAAAGTGAACTGTGAAACCTTTTTAACAGAGAACTGATCTAACGACTTTGAAACGCAATCGTTCACCGAAATTCTTGATTTTATGTCTCATGTGTTATTGCAATTCTGTTGACTTGTTCATAGACAAAGGAACTGTGGATTGTGATACTCATTCCGACAATGACTGGGAAATTCGAAAGAACAGTTACAAAATCGGAAAGAAA